>CABFWB010002699.1:22268-33676 GCA_902151455.1 Timema bartmani | reverse complement strand
TTAAAAGGAAAAAAAAAAAAAAAAAAAAAAAAAAAAGAGTCGGAAAGCTTGGTTTGAAAGCGACTATGCCCGAGGAAAGAAGCAAAGTAATCGGTCACGTGGCCAATTGTGCCAAAGGACGAGAGTACAAACAGTGAGTGAGTCGGGAACTAAGTCATACACACACACGCACGCACACACACACTCTCAAAACACGCTGGTGATAAAAGAAAATTAAAAATAAAATACGCAAAATACCTACAAGATTGAATAAAATGTTTTTAAAGAAAGGCCAAACCAGAGTGGTATATATAGAATTTGGGGAGAAAATAGGGAATTTTTGGGGTTTTCTAGTTTTTCCCCCTCCTGATTTGAAAAACTATTAGCTCTGTGCAATAAGGCTATATTTAATTCATAGCAGATTATTATTTGGACTTATTATAGAATGAACCAGCATAAATTATACTACTATAAAGCCACATGGCTGACTCATTCACTCACTCACTGACATTAATGTTTACCTACTTCCAGAGCTAGAAACTTGAAATTTGGCAAACTTAAAGCTTCTGGCCTGTAACCAACGGGAAAATTCCAAAAAGTTAAAAATTTTAATTTTTAACCCCCGAAAAAAAATGCAAAATGGCGGAGCAACTTTAAAGTCGGTGCGGTATTTGCAATACAATACCGGTAACTTTAAGTTGTTACGTTCAAAACAACGCTGGAATTATATTAGTTTACATCCACTTGCAAAGAAAATTCAATGGGTGTTTGGGGGCGGAGCCCCCAACGAGCAAAGCGAGTATATATATAAATGAAAGACGGTGAACAATAAATAACACCTATTAAGAGCAATTAGTGAATAAAGGAAAAAAGAAAGAAAAAATACAACGTGAAAAAAGGTTGAAAAGAGGGGTGACTAGAGCGAAGAAACGGGGTGGGTAAGGGGCGAAGAAAGGAGAGAATAAAATAGTGTGACCGAGTTGATCATTTATGGGTTTGTATTTGTTTGTGAACTGCGAGACCTGATAGATTGTTTATTACTGCACTGTTCCCAAGAGTCAATGCATACAGTTCTACCTTTTATTTTCTCATATTGAAATGTTTAATTTTGATTAACATTTTTTTAAATTTATTCATATTTTGAATAATGGCTCACCTAAAATAATATTTCAAAACATTTATTTTGGAATTACTTTGCATTCTAAATCAAATAAATGAGTTTTGACTTAGGTTTTAATGGGTTTATTTAATCGCACCTGGGTGGGGCTTCTTTTTTGGGTTGGGGGGGGAGGGAGTTAGATTGAATTATAAGGACCCTTGTGAAATATGCCTTAAGCGTAGATATATAAATGCCGAAAAATTATAGAAGTTAAAGTTAAAACTCAATATATAAAATATATTTTCTAAGCAAACATAAAATGAAAAATTAATCCATGGCTTTTATGACTTGAAATAATTAATTATTAACATAAATTTTGTCCATTTAGTAAATCCTTATATCAAAAAATTTATGGTTGAGAAATAAAAAATAAAAAATATCAATGGGTTCATAAAGACACTCAAAACAATATTTTAAATGGATGAAACTTCATGTATATTATTATGAACGAAATTAATGTAACAACTTAAATGCACAACACAATTTATTCAAATTTGTTTCCCATTTGGTTTAGTTTCGTCATTTTAAGAATATTAGGAATAATATGAAAAAGAGTACTATCGTAGTTTAAAAAGATACATTCATCAATTTATTTGACAAGCCATGAGCGCTGTGTAAATTTCGACATTTGTGAATTAAATATATAGGCTTAGTGAATGTTGGTCACTCTATATTTACTACTCAAATGTTCTTAAAAGTTCTTGTAGCAATTTAACTTACGTTTCCAGCTTCCGTTCTGCATTTTGAACAAGTACTTTATTAATATAGTTAGTTCGTTTACACTCACTACACTCTTGTAAGGCAGGTTGTATTTAAATTTATCTCACGGGGTTATGGAACAAAAATTTATATTGTCAAGAATAATTTCATATTAAGAATATAAGGAAATTGTCAACCATATACTTTTCCAAAAAGGAGTATTTTGTGTTTTGTAATATCAAAAACTATCATACTAATGTGAACAAATTTGAAATCAATTAAATAAATACGTCCAAGGAAATAGTCTAGTGGGTACTGGGGCCCCGGGGTGTATATGCCAGACGAACGGTGACGTCATTACCAGGTCTACGTTGCGGAGCCACGTGGGCTTATGGGTGGGGGTCAGAGTATTCAAACAGACCCCCCCATGCGCTCCCCTGACAGAGCAGGGTCACAAACCGACACCTACCTCGGCCTCATTACGGACCACTGGAACACTCCCCACGCCGGCGCCCCCAACATGGCTGCCCTGGTTACTGGTCGTCAACAGGAGATAGCGGGTTGCCATGGCAGTCTTCAGCAAATAACCATTTCCACGCAAGCATAAATTAAAGGAAGGTTCGTGGAAAACTAAGGTCAAATATATTACAATTTCCTCTTGCTAAATGTAAAAAATACAACATTAGCAGCAAAACGTCACAAGGCGCAGTCATGTGGATTACCATTAACATTCAGTGGCTACCTATTATGATTTATCAAACCCACATGAATATTGGGTGTGGCTACCATACAAAACATGTAAAACTAACACATTATAAATATATAAATTAGACTAATATAAAGGTTGATCCATGAAGAATTTTTTTTTAAATCTTTGGCTATAAATCGTGACCGGAATCATTAAATTGTCATCAAATTACTTATAGAATCGCGGGTATTTCATAGAGGCTTGCCATGTGTGATCCACCACATCCAGTTAAGGAGTCAGAAGTCACATTTTCTTCGAGCCATAAATGTTTGCTTTATCCCAGAGTTTGTGGCTGGATCTTAATCAGGTCACCTACAACAAGATAGGGTAACATGCCACACGCCACTGAAATTAACGATCTACAGTGTCTCCGATAAATACTGACGGCACAAGTAGGTTTAATTTATTAGTGGTGTAAACATTATTAGTAAAATACTGCTCTATGTTGATTAAGAGTTTATAATTTCTAAAACAAGCATTATTGGAGACCCTCCACAGTAGTGGCGCTGTTTTATATACAAGTCTTTTAAAACCTTTATTTTGAGTTTAATGGCTTTATTCGGTTAAGTTTCAATAAATGTGTAAAATCTTTTTAAGTGCCAATAACGAGATTAAAAATTCATCCAAAATGTTGGTTTAAGTGTTATTTTTTTTAGCACCACACCTTACTAACAGTTAGGACTATAAGGTTTAATCCAAGGAAGTGCACCCACATTTGATCGGAGAGTGTGGAAAACCATTAAGTAAAAATAACCCTCAATACACCCGACCGGGATCGAGCGAGTCCCGATCTCTCCGTCTTCAAGAGTTTATTACAAGAGTAGCGCCTTAGACCATGCGGCCACCGAAGCGGTTTTTTTTTCTAAGTGTCAGACGCAGCCTTAATGTAGACGTAGAGTAAATGTTATAAATGCGGATAAGATTTGCACTTATTTAATTAGCTAATGAGCCACTCAACTAACTTGTACTTCTTAATTCGAAAACTTTATTTAAATTATATACCAATTGTTTAATTTAATTTTACCACTAATGTTTGATTGAACGATGAAAATATAGATTATTACTGTCTAATATACTAATATGTTATTGTTTTCAGAAATAAATCTGCCCTAATCAAAGTCAAACTGAGATTATTACAAAAGAAAACTGGTCTAATTTAGGACTGAACAGCAAGAGAACAGCAACGTCCGACAATCACCCACCATATACGGGGAGATGGTAGGGGGTGGGAGGAATTGATACAGCGAAAAGATCAAGCTCCCCCAAGACGTTAAATCCCGTCATTGCGGGCCCACGTGTGTTTATGGTGCAATCAAACACAGCCCCTTCAGCTCGCTCGCTTAATTAAACCAACTTGTGGACCGAGAGCCGCTTAATTCGCCGCATTTATGCATCCACTCCACGTGAGAACCGGCCTCGCCAGCTTGCAAATCAGGGAGGGGCTTACAGGGATAGTCCGCGGCACCGAGCAGTGGTCTCGCCACAAGGGCTTTGGCCCCGGAGCCCTTAACGGCCGTCTGCGAGAACTACAGACTTAATGGTTGGCCGGGAACGAGTGGTGTTCCTCTGAAGAGCACTTGGCCGACGTCCCAGCTAGTGCCGTTAGCGTTATTAAACGAACACATGTATTAATTAGTGGAATAGCCATGGAAATCTGACAACAGTTTTAATTGATATACTACGATGAAAATGTAGCTCGTCGAGGCAAGAACCCGTGAAATACCTTTGATGCACTGACGGGTGAACCGTTCAACGTATTTACTTAAATAAACAAACTAACAAATGTACACAAAAGTTTGTAGGCACACAGTTAGTTGAAATACAAAAAATTAGTTCCATATCTTACAGCTAGAGGGCACTAATACAGTACAAAGGTGAGGGGAGAGAAAAATAAAATCACAAGTGACAGTCAGAGAAACACTAGCGATCCTGGTGGAGATATATTTGTTGTTAACTAAACAAAGTAAGGCTTATTATCTAGGTTGGCTACTTCTAAGTGTATTAAGAGCCGGCGCTAAAACATAAAATTTGCACCCCAGTTGTATTCTGTATAATATAAATAAATTGCGCCTTCTGTATGGCGCTACAGTCCCGTTACCACTTCTTTGGTGCTGACTGACAGTTCAAAGCTGACAGCTGACGGCTTTGAAAAGCTACCAGACCAAATTATGTATCCCTACGCCGAACCATATGATCTGTAAAAACATGTTTAGCAGCTGTCACTTCTGACAGTCAAAATGTAGGTATATACCTAAATGTTGACTGTCAGAAGTAAGCTGTGAGCTGTCAGTCAGCACCAAAGAAGCCATGGGGTTACTGTAATTAATAGTAATAAGGTCGACCTCGGTGGTCGTGGGTTAAAGCGCGCGCCTCAGGACCCGAAGTTCGTGGTTTAAAACCCAGCCGGGGTCTACGGATTTTTATTAAGCGACAAATATCCTTAGCACAACTTCCTTCGGAGGGGAAGCAAAGCCGTAGTCCCCATGCCGATTGTGGCGTGTAGTGTATATCACCCTGGAAGGTATGGGAAAATACCTTTCCCGGCAAAATTGGTAGGCCCTTTCACTCTCGATCATAGAAATTCTGGTGTGCTTATATAATAAGTTGGTTCAGAAATAACTCAAATAAATACAATACTAATTGTAAAAGAGTTCCAAATAACAGTAAATATGTACGACCCTTCCTCCGCCTCCCCTCACTTCTATTAATCAATGTGTGCAAAAAATAGCAACCCTTATTCCTTTTCTCTTAATTGTCTCAGAATCTTTTATTTAAATATCAAAGTGATTCGCCGACAAAGCGACCCCGTTTATCATAAAACAATGAAATTGATTTTGTTGTCAATCAATGTTTAAAAAAATCTTGATATTAGATAAAGTATGTATATGTTTTTTTTAGGATTAGTTATTAAAATATTTAATTTTAGATTAAAAAAATGTAAACACTAAACAAACGCCCCTGGGACGTTTGCGTCCGTCAAAGTTCCTTTATTGGACGAACCCGTCCTAGGTGTTTTATATAGGCCTACGTTAAACGGACGAGCTTGTGGTTTAAGGAGTTGCAATTAAGGAGGGTTTGTTTCACATTATGCAAATAAGGCAATTAAGGAGGGATTGTTTAACATGATGCAAATAAGGCAGTAAATTAAACTCGATAAAAACTCGATATATAATACTTTTATTTTATAAAAAGATCAATTCAACAACTTTTTTCAACCACCATCGTTTACATTTTATAAACCTATAAAATAACACTAATAAATTATTAACAAGTTATCAATTTTAACAGAAAAAAGTGTTTATTTATTTCTAAAAGACGTGATATTACATTTAATAAATCCCATATGTTTATGATGGCTTGTGAATCAAAGGGTTAAAGTGGCCATTAATGGGGAAACGGAAGTAAACTACCGGTTAGAACATTAGAATGTCAGTTTATTATCGGCATTGTGTTAATTAATAACTACAATAGAGAAAGAGGTTGTGCTTGAGGATCAAAGTGAATGATATAGTTGGTAAGTCAGAAGGGTTTAAAGTCTGGGGTTGAGTCCCGAATTACCTCCCCACATGATCTACCCTCCGTACTCCTAGCGTTCATCACGAGGCTTCGAACAAGAGGCTCTAATGCCAGGCTCACGATCAACTTAACGTTAACTTAAAGTCAACTTAACGTAACTTAACGTAAAGGATCTCCTCGTGTTTTTAAATGGAAGCGATCACGATGCAGTTAACTTAACGTAAGAGATGTCCTGGGAGGTCTTTTACTTAAAGTGAACGTTACTTGAAGGGTATCACGTGATCTAGCCAGCCAATCACTATGCGAGTGAAGTCAACAGGGCTATTTAGTAATTCATTTGTTGGTTTTAAGACCAGGGTCTACTCCTTAGCTTAAGTTATAGTGACCAGACATTGAAACAAAGTAATTAAACTAAAATAGGAAAGCTAAAATTTATCAAAAAATTTAATAATAGATATTATATTGATTGAAAAACTGTTAACATTCACAGATCATCACTTAACAAAGAGAAACTGTCCTTCTCACCTAGTCACCATATTGGACTCCACGTCCTCCTTATGTTCACTGACCAATGGTAGCGAAGGTTGCGTGGCTCTCAGGAGATGCTATAGCTGCCGGAGAGTGGTTATTATAAAGATTTAGCTGATGACAGCGTTAAGCATAGGTTACGTGGATTCGTACTCCCAATGCTACTAAATACTCAGGTTACATACCCTTAACTAATCTCAAAGCTTCCGGCTTACATGTTTCATAACAGTGGATATAAAACAAGTTGATCTATACTGGATATCATCTTTGAGGCAACTGCATAGCTGCTATTGAGAAACAGCGTTGTCATTCTCTCTTTTCGTGCTGTCAATCTCCCCTCAGATGTAAGACAAGTTTCACAACGCTGGTTAGTCGAGGTTGCCAGTAGCTCCTTCTTACCCCAGCACACCACCTTCAGACATAACTGAGAGCGAGATGATTTGGCAACAGTTGACTGAGCTTTTCTCCGTAAGACCCTAAGTTCCTTCAGCAATGATATTGGATGTAACAATATTAATACTGAGGGCAGTGAACCTACAATATTTTTCATATAGAGATAAATGCTGTTTAGATATTTTGTTGAGATTGCAAGTTTTGATACCAGATGCTTAATTTTCTATAATTTTATTTATATGTTTCATGATATTTGCATTTCATCACACTAATGTTTGATGCTATCAATTTGTTGAATAAATTCATATCATTTAATGGAAAATAAATTTTTATAGACTCTAAATTATTATTATTATTATCACCGCATCTTACTACCCATTCGGGTTATACGCACTTACGCTAATGTGTAATGGTAGGGTGATTGTGAGATGAAATGGAGGACCTACAGTTTAACGTGGAATCCGAACCACGGTAGCGGCCTGGCATTCCACACATTCACAAGTTGTGATTAATATACGTCTTGTCAGAGGTGAAGGAAGGGTTTGGCAATCAGATAAATTTGTGCCGGGACCGAGGATTGAACCCTGGATCCTCAGCACAGAAGTCTGACACCTTACCCCTAGACCACCAGGTCACAATATAGACTCTAAATGTAATAACGCAAGGGTGGAGTATGAGACCAAGTATTCCTAAACTTTCTACTGGACAGTTAAAAGACATAAATAGCAAAGGTTTAAATGCTGGTGGACATAAACGTTTCTTGCAAGGAAAAAGTATCATTTTTCGCTTTCATTTCCCCCCATTTGGACTAACCTTACTTTGTAGATAATTCAATATTTTTTTCCCTAGCTGTCATCACTCCTTTAAGATTCCCGCCCCCTACTTGAGCGGTACTGCTACTACACTCGGAAACTGGTGTCAACGAGTTGCCAAATACTGCTGTCAAGTGGTTTTGAGGGGGTGAGGGGAATAGGGGTGACGAGGGGCGGCAAGTACTTGAGATTCCTATCAAGACTATTCATACACGAGACATCTTCACTTTCTATTTGAACTGAAAACATGGCGAACTTAGGTATTTATTGTTGGTTTTTTAGCACCCATGTCTTACTATCCATTCGGTTTATACGATTAGGTACTAATTATGTTTATAGTTTAAGAGATTAGGAAGATTATATCTAACGGAGGTGCACCCGCATTTGTATGAAGGATAGTGGGAAACTATTCAGGAAAAACCACCCTCAGTTGACCCAACCGGGCCCCGAACCTCGGTCTTCACGTCATCAGCAGGCCAACGCCTTAAACCATTCAGCCACTGAAACGGGCTAGATCATGATATTAGTGATATATTTGTTTTATTTGATAATAACCCGCCTCGGTGGCGTGGTTAGCTAACGTGCTAGTTTCGTGTGGAGCTAAACTGCCGAGGACGGGGAGATCGAGGTTCGAATCTCGTTCGGGTGAACTGGGGGCGGTTTTTCCTAAATTGTTTTCCACTCTTCCTCCACGCAAATGCGTGCACCCATTAGTGTAATTTGTACTTAAGCGTATAACCCGAACGGGTAATAAGACGCAGTGTTAAGTATATATATATATATATATATATATAATTGATAATACAATATATTGTTTATGATAGATTGTTTTAGATTTTAATCTGGAATTGTAATAAATACAGGCCTAATAATATAAGTTATTTATCAAGTGTGTTATTTTCCACTCGTTCTAGTTTCGACAAACGATCTTTCAGTGATGAAATGGCGTTGTGTGACGCACTATCACAGTTATCAAGTACCCATGGGAACAACCTGTTGTATAGCAAGACGCAAAAGAAAATAGCGGAGTCAACTAGAACCTTTTAACCCGACACCTGTAATTATAAATGTGGAAGCAACAGGAACCAAAGTGGAAATGAGGAAGCATAAACAATTTTCAAAGGCGGCGCACTTTTTTACCAGTGTAATTTAAGCCGCATTATTTCAACCTTCATACGTCTCCATTAATATTAAGCTCTTTAAACGCTTGTTATCAAAACACCAAAAAAGGGTTGGTGTAGTTGGTCTAATTATGACTCCGAAAAACTGAGGTTCAAAACCAACTCCTTGTTATAGAGTGTTAGTACGTTCAACACCAAGGGATAGGGAGTGGAAAGGTAACTGAGAGGAAATGCACCCGCATTAGCGTACGCCTCCAAAATGCTTCCTTACTCCCACCCTGGCACCCACATTTTTTTCAGCAATGTACATCATTTTATCAACGCGTCAGGTTATACGCATAAACAAAATAAGGCCAAAATAATTAGACGGTTAGTAACTTGAAAATTAACACTTTAATTGAAAAGTAAATATTCACTAGCTAAATAAAAGCAAACTACATACTTCACTTCTTGTCACTCAGGTGAGTTCCGCCGGTCGTCAGACAAACCTCAGCACGCTGGCCAGCACTTTCCTCAGCATGGATCGTCTGATTCTTTCCACCCCAACATATATGATAAGTACTTTAATGGGGTAAGGATGGGTAAGGAAGCATTTTGGAGACGTAAGCTAATGCGGGTGCATTTCCTTTCAGTTACCTTTCCACTCCCTATCCCTTGGTGTTGAACATACTAACACTCTACTACAAACATTATTCTAATCAAACCCGCTTCGGTGGCCACTTGGTCTAACGCACTACTCTAGTGTTGGACCAGACTGCCGAAGACGGGGAGATCAGGGTTAGATCCCGTCGGGTGCATTGAGAGTAGTTTTCCCTAAATGGGTTTCCACTCTACCTCCACGCAAATGCGGATACACTTTATCCCAATCAAACCTTCCTAATACTTAACTCATTAGTGTAAATAGTAGATAGGCGTACAACCCGAACGGGTAGTAAGACGGGGTGCTAACAATTTTTAAAATAAAATGCAAATATTATCTTAAGAGACTGGTTTTCTCAAACGAGAACTCGGAATTCATCAAGAATTAAACATACAGTACATCTTTTGATGAAGGTTACTTGTGTAATAACTCCTATAAATACGCCTACTTTGTTAAGAAATACTTTAAAAGTTTAGTTCAGTCTATACATTTTCTTTGATGAAAGAAAAAAAATAACTCTTATAAACTATTTTCTTTTTAAATCGCAAGCGTAGAACGAATTTCTTGTTAAAAGTTTCTTTAATTAACTCATCACCTGAAACTGCGAGACTTTATACATCTAATTTAATTTTAAATTAATTTTTCGGAACAAGTTAAATTGCATAAACAATAGTCCATAATTTTATATGGAAACAGAATTGTGGGTGTCCAATGAGCGAGACAGAACTGCGGGTGTCCAATGAGCGAGACAGAACTGCGGGTGTCCAATGAGCGAGACAGAACTGCGGGTGTCCAATGAGCGAGACAGAACTGCGGGTGTCCAATGAGCGAGACAGAACTGCGGGTGTCCAATGAGCGAGACAGAACTGCGGGTGTCCAATGAGCGAGACAGAACTGCGGGTGTCCAATGAGCGAGACAGAACTGCGGGTGTCCAATGAGCGAGACAGAACTGCGGGTGTCCAATGAGCGAGACAGAACTGCGGGTGTCCAATGAGCGAGACAGAACTGCGGGTGTCCAATGAGCGAGACAGAACTGCGGGTGTCCAATGAGCGAGACAGAACTGCGGGTGTCCAATGAGCGAGACAGAACTGCGGGTGTCCAATGAGCGAGACAGAACTGCGGGTGTCCAATGAGCGAGACAGAACTGCGGGTGTCCAATGAGCGAGACAGAACTGCGGGTGTCCAATGAGCGAGACAGAACTGCGGGTGTCCAATGAGCGAGACAGAACTGCGGGTGTCCAATGAGCGAGACAGAACTGCGGGTGTCCAATGAGCGAGACAGAACTGCGGGTGTCCAATGAGCGAGACAGAACTGCGGGTGTCCAATGAGCGAGACAGAACTGCGGGTGTCCAATGAGCGAGACAGAACTGCGGGTGTCCAATGAGCGAGACAGAACTGCGGGTGTCCAATGAGCGAGACAGAACTGCGGGTGTCCAATGAGCGAGACAGAACTGCGGGTGTCCAATGAGCGAGACAGAACTGCGGGTGTCCAATGAGCGAGACAGAACTGCGGGTGTCCAATGAGCGAGACAGAACTGCGGGTGTCCAATGAGCGAGACAGAACTGCGGGTGTCCAATGAGCGAGACAGAACTGCGGGTGTCCAATGAGCGAGACAGAACTGCGGGTGTCCAATGAGCGAGACAGAACTGCGGGTGTCCAATGAGCGAGACAGAACTGCGGGTGTCCAATGAGCGAGACAGAACTGCGGGTGTCCAATGAGCGAGACAGAACTGCGGGTGTCCAATGAGCGAGACAGAACTGCGGGTGTCCAATGAGCGAGACAGAACTGCGGGTGTCCAATGAGCGAGA
>CABFWB010002698.1:81276-99244 GCA_902151455.1 Timema bartmani | reverse complement strand
ATCGTCGATGATGTCATTAGCAATGAAAAAATGTTCTAACCTCTTTGCGTAGTTCGTCCACGTGTGTGGTTGGGTAGTATTGAATTCCGCGAAACTTGATAAAAACGCTGCCATTATGGACTCTTCGGTGGCTTAATTATATAATGTGTTAACGTATCAATCACCTCGTCGCCAAACTGTTTTGTCCTCACACATACACATATTTTATCGGGGATACTAACCACATATCTCGCGCACATTACAACGCCCAGTCAAGGACTAAAGATAAAGTCTTAGACCTGACCATGTTGTCCATTACTTCCTGCCATAACTACTCTAGTCAGTTCAGTCTAGATTGACCGACTTTACCTGTACACATCCCTGCTATAGAGTATATTAAACAAGAGGTCAAGACTTTTATATGTCACTTTAAAAAAAACTGTAACTAAGCTAGAGGTTATCTTAGTACAAGAATTAGAAACTAATAAAAAATATTTTAAACAGAAAAACTTAACTCCAAAAGTCTTACTAAATATTAGGTCCAACTTCTATAAAAGTAATTGGTAGTTTAGGTAAATTTATATGTTGTATTGAATTTGAGATGTTCCAAACCAAGACTATAAACATATTTAGTGCAATTTGTTGATTGTTTTAGGATATGTGATTGAGCTCCAAGACAAATATGGTGGTGGTTTCACCAAGTGTGCTGAAGTGACAGGTAACACTTGCCAAGGCACCGTCCCCAAACTGGAGGAAGGCAACACTTATAATTTCCGAGTGCGGGCTGTAAATAAAGCTGGCCCGGGAGACCCTAGCGAGGCAACCAACCCACACCTAGCCAAAGCCAGGTTTTGTAAGTACATTGAACAAATTTGAATTAAAATAAGTAGAGTTAGATTTAAGTGTAGTGAGATTACATCTCTAATATACAACTCTGTTTCCAATAGAAGAAAATTATTAAAATATATTAAAAATATCAAAATGTGAGAAGTCACATAATTTAGGAAAAGTTTTTCACGTGTATTTTAATTACTCATTTTCCAATAAAACTTTAAAACAATATTTTCTTTGCTCCCTCTACTTATGTTGGTCCAAATAG
Source organism: Timema bartmani (assembly GCA_902151455.1). Lineage (NCBI taxonomy): Eukaryota > Metazoa > Arthropoda > Insecta > Phasmatodea > Timematidae > Timema > Timema bartmani. The sequence continues at coordinate 98,166 of CABFWB010002698.1, read as the reverse complement.
CCTTGTATGAAAATTCTTTTTTCTATACATTTGTTCTCAATCACCCAATTGTTTTTAATAACTTAATTCAAATTTCGAGAAAATCGATTAATATCTAGATGAGGATCAGGATGAGTTTTACTCTATACTGAAAATAAAAAAAATTAATATATTTCAAAATCAAATCTTTAAAAAAAAAAATACAAAGGACATTAACATTGAAAATCATTTAACAGTATTTAGTGAAATGTGATAAAAACTGAGTTTTTTCTTGAAAAGTTATTTTATTGAAATAAGAGAAGGCACAGTGGTTCTTTTGAACTTCTTGTAGCAAGTATTACCACTTGTATTCATATTTTCATGATTGTCACTCAACTTTGTTATGCTATGTTTAATTTTGTGATACTTAACTAATACTTAAAATCTTCTTTGTTTCTCCATAAGCCTGGCTCATAATTCAGAAAGGTGGTTGGGATTTTGAGCTGGAGAAAGAAGTTCATTGTATTCGGTGTATAAAAGTCTTTTACGCACAAATTCCCAACTAAGTTATATCGCTCTTTTTTGAGAATTTCTTTCAGACCCTCTTTTTTACCTCAAAAGAGTTCACCATATATCTGTATGATGGCACAGACACATTTTTATTTTAAAAATGATGTACCTTAAAGCTCATCTGATAAAACACAAAGGTTTCTAAGCAATTTCTTATATATTGTTTCGACAGTGATAGAATCACCTTTACCGATATTTGAAGGCATACTAATTTAGTTAAATCATTAGCAAGGCTGTCAGTGGTCTGGATTGTTATGAACCTTGCTTTCATATAAAGTGCACACCTAGAACTAAGTTCTCGAAATCCTTATTTATTTAAAGATTTCATAAATAGTGGTTCTCTAAACATTTACATAAGAGAAAATAAATGAGTTATGCTCTACAACTTGCATGGCGTATTGCACTCGGAGATTTAAAGGATAACCCTCCAAAAGGGTTATCGCTAATGAAGGTGGATGTTAGCTCTAGAAACTCATTTTAATCGAACTGTGGCAGGGCCAGCTGATAAAATAGAAACAAAATAAATTGCATTGCATTTGAATTCATTTATTTCACCATTGGGATAAAACTGTTTCTTTAATATCTTTAATAGGTCAATCTATACACACCTTAATTATAAATTATGTTATCATTGAAGCCAGACAATGTTATAAAATTTTAGCTGTCTTCTAATTCTTTTGAAAATGTATTCTCATCAATTGAAGCCCAAGAAGCGTGAAAGTGTTTACAAACGTGAATATCTGTACAAGAAGTTAATTCCATCAAATCTCCCTCATACACTCCCCTCAAAGCAATTTCTAGAATATGGTAATGGCATGTCAATTAAATACAATTTTGGATAGTTTTTTACTCTAAGAGGAGGAAAGCGTCCTGTGTTTGTCAAGAGTCGCTTGATATAGTATAAACAAATATGGTCAACATTATACAATATTCAATTTCTGAAAAGGTTTTTCAAAGGACCTAGCTCGGGATTCTCCAGAGTAAGTAGAAATCTTTGGAACACCTGGGACTTGATCATCTCTTTCATCAATCACTATCACTGGAAGATAAGCAATGACGCCTTTCCTTGTGAGACCCTAGACAATTTTTTCAACCCATTTGAGACCGATGTAATCTATAAATTCCAGCTTATATTTATGTCCTAAGTTAATACTTTAGTAGGTATGCTGCAACAAGTTCTTTGAATAGATAAACAATTGTTATTAACATTTTATAGCACTCACTCCAAACTCTTTGAATAGGGATGCAGTTGTTATTCACATTTTACAGGTTTGGTCCAAACTCTTTGCTGCAGCGGCTACCCCTAATCTTATTTTATGATCACTCATATTATTTCTATCTAAACCAACCACCAGATTTTTGGATAGTAATATTACTGTACTACTTTCTTCTTTGAGGCATTTATGGATGTATATACTGTATCATTGCTTTCTTGACTGTTATTGCTAGCTTCATATTATATAATTGTCTACTTTTCAAGCTGTATCCATTAAAGTGTTGTAATAATGGTTCTTTTTAATAATGTACCGGTATATGGTAGTTCACTATAAATTACAATGTATACTCCTACACCAATCCGGGCCTACTTGCTGGTAATTTACTGATTCCCACACACAATCAGTTGTTTTTAACATGTGATTTGAGGGGGATGGAAAAATAAAAAAGGAGGGGAAATCAGATTCAAGGACAAGACAAAACACTTTCCATAGTATTGACCTGTGTTATAAGTAAGATAATGAAACCAGAATTGATATCACCAATAATCCAACTTGTGAAAAATATTGACAATGATATCTAGAGATAAACTTTCAGAGTATCTGAAGTTGTTATACCTTTTTGACAAAATTGTATAAAACTTTGCCTTATGTGTCCATTATAAAAGAGAAAATAGAGTTTAGAGGTTGGACACAAACATTTTGAAACATTGGAATTATATATCTATACATATTTATGCACAAATTGTCTTATAATATATTTATATTATCATTTGATAGATATTTTATACCATTTACATATGTATTTCAAATATAGTTTTAAAAAATTCTAATCAAGTGCCAAATAATATGAGATAAGTTTCCAATAGCCTGGTATGTAACTATAAAACAAAGTATTTAAAACAACTCCTCAATGATAAATTATTGCCCACCAACTTTAAAACTCAGATTGGTTTTGTTCAAAAGAAATGTAATCCTGTTGCTGAAGCCTCACACATCCGTACTTTAAACCAATTTTGTATTTGCTAGCACTAGTACCATAATTTGTTATCGGTGCTTAAGATTGCTAAACAAATAAAACTAATGTTAATTTAAGTTAAGTAAATTAATGATAAAGTAAGTAATTTATAGTGGTCAACTTGGGCTTTTTCTAGCAGCCTATAAATTAGTAGAACTGAATTCACTTTCTATCCATCTCACATATTTTTTTTTACATTGACAATGGAAGTTGATCTACATGACTTGTCCTAATGACCAAATATACGCCTAAACCGGATGCAGATGCAACTATTTTTAGTATTTAAATAACTGTTAGAGAAGCTCAAATCTGTATTGAAAGGACAATTAATAATTATGGATTGGGAAGGGTGGTTTAAGTTTTGTAAAGTCAGGTAAATGTTGGTGTTAGTCAAAGTTCAGCGATTAGTTTATTAAATTATTTATCAAATCATATTCTAGAATTGTGACAATGTTCTCTAAATTTAAGTTCTGGCAATCATTATCTAGATAAAATTATTTGACTGATTCTGAGTTTATTTGATAAATTTGAAGTATTTTTGTCACACTGATTTAAATCAATTTTTATATTGTTTGATTTTCTTAAAATATTAATTTTGCATTTTTTACATAGATCTTAATATTATTTTCTTCAAGTATTAACAAAAACATTATTTTTCTAGTGAAACCACGAATTGATCGCACAAACTTACAAAACCTGATAATTAAAGTTGGTCTAACAGCGACTTTGGATATCAACATCATTGGAGAGCCTCCTCCAGTGGTCACCTGGTTATTCAAGGACAAGGTAAGGATGGATCTCAAACACACAAATTTACTTGGACCTTAAATCATATACCACAAATACTATTTATACTTGCATATTTTATCATACTAATAAACACAATCGCAACAGGGGCGGGTACTGTAAGCATTTAAATGAATATGATATTTATTAAGCAATCTAGTTCTAAATCCATTATCAAATGTGAATAGCAAGAGAATTGCTGTTAAGGCAGGCACATACTTCCTAGAGAGTAAAATAGTTAGTCTACTTAGCTTTTACTAGAAAAAATTGAATATTCATTATAATATACTAAATGGAAAAACTAAACAAATAATTAATATGGATTTCTTATGCCATGCATACTTGACAATATATGGGCCTCTTATTATAGTTATATGTGATACTTTTATACAAAAAAAGATTGTGTATAGACTGAATGTATAGTAAAACGTGGTGCTTGAAAAAAAATTTGAGTAATATAGGGTGGAGAAATTGGACTTCACATACACAAAACTAATAAAACCAAATCATGTGAATCTAGTTTATATTGCTGTTTCATTTCTATGAACTAGCTGTTTGCTTTATTTGCAAACCAACTATAGTAGGATATTCTTTTATTTCTCATAATGAACATGTATAGCAATTAAATATTCATCTCCACTGTAGACTTAAAATAGGTAAATCTAGTTCAGTAAAGAAACACCTTTCAAATAGGGAAATGTTTGTGATAAAGAAGAATTAATTCATTCAGTATTTAATGTTTTATTTTTGTCTTTAGATCACTTAGTACACCAGGTCACAAGAGACCTCTTGGTTATATTAAAATCAATAGTATCACGTCTGCTAAAGTCTAACCAACATGTCCTAAACTTTTACTTGTACAAGCTATTGAAATTCTTCAACTGGTTTATTATTTGAGCAAAAAATGTAGTAATAAATAAAATTATAGAATATTAGGAAAATGGTAGAGCACAAATAAAAGTAAAAGTAAGTGTGTGTAAATATGTGTTCGTGTTTTTACTTTTACTTTGTTTGTGCTCTACCATTTTCCTAATATTCTCTAATTTTATTTATTACTAAATATGTTATGAAGAGAAAAATTTACTATACATCTGATACATTAATTCTTTCTATAATTCCAATTGAAATAATATCTATTTTTTTAAAACGTTAATCTAAATGGATTTATTTTAATTAAATTCATCCCAAATCTTTGAGCAGTGCTTCTTAGACAATGGATCATGATCACAAAAAGGGGGGATCAACAACCTGTTAGGAATTTCTGATATCAATATAATATTATCATACTTTTGTGTGAAGTGTAATTTGGTTCTTAAATTATGTAAAATAAGATCATTTCGAGTTTTTTTAGTATGAAAATTAATTATACTTTATATGTTTAGAATCATGAACAATCAAGAAAATGTTCGATTATAGCACAGCTTATAATATTTTTGATAACAATGAATTTGAAGCGTGGTTAAATATAAAACTTATAACTCGTATGCTTATTTTTAGCATTTAATAAATTCAAAGCATTCATTTTACAGGAATTACAAACTGATGAAGAAATACGCATTGATAATATTGATTACAATACCAAATTTTTTATTATGAGAGCGAAGAGGAGTCACAGTGGTAAATATGTTATTATTGCGAAGAATTCAGTCGGAGAGGACACGGCGGAAATTGAAATATCTATCTTAGGTAAGTTATATAGACTATATTTTTAATGTCTCACAAACCAAAAAAGCGATGTAGTTTTGAGCCGAGAACTAAGGAAGGCTTAAATTCTGATTGACTTAATGATTGGGTTATAATGTCAGAGTTCTTTACTCAGGTTTATAACCAGGTTGGGGTCCTAGATAAATATATTTGTTTTTATCTGGATTTAATTTGGTCCTCCTATACATAGTATAGTTTTTCAATAAAGTATTTTCATACACCTTCAATGCAAGTGGTGGTACAGTTCTCTAAACCAAATATTTCAAACTTTCTCTTATGGAAAAAGTTTATGTTGACCTTTTGTTGAACGTATTATAAATATTATTTTTTCCTATATGTAGGCAGACCAGCTAAGCCTAAAGGACCATTGGATGTGAGTGATGTAACTAAAAATGGCTGTAAACTGAAATGGAAAAAACCTGAGGATGATGGTGGTACGCCAATTGAATATTATGAGATTGAAAAGCTGGATCCATTTACTGGACAATGGATTCCTTGTGCCAAAACTGTAGACCCGGAAGCTAATATTACTGGTTTGCAAGAAGGAAAACCATACAAATTCCGTGTTAAGGCCGTGAACAAGGAGGGAGAGAGTGAAGAGCTAGAAACAGAGAAACCCTGCATCGCCAAGAATCCATTTGGTGAATATATATTTTATTTGATGTTTAGGATATGATATTTGTGATTTTATATATAGTTTGAGTGCTTAAGTAAGTCAAATGTCATATTTCATTTATTTATAATAAAAATCATTAACACACATTTATTAAACTATTGAATTTTCTTGTTTTCAGTTAAAACCCTGACATTATAAGGTTATTGAAATTTGTTGTAAATTTGAACATCAATTAGTTTTCAAGCACTAGTTTGTTATCTCATTGTGGTAAAAGTCTGTAAACAATTTAATCGATTTAATATTAGTTATGTGTGCTTAAAGTTTGATTAAGTATTCTGGAACTTTGGGTTGGGGTTTGAAATAATAATGTGGAAGTTCTTGACTGTCATTAGAGGATTTAAGAAGTAAATTTTTGTAATATAGCTGCTTGTATTGGGTTATATCTGAAAGTTGTACAACATTTAAAAAATGTTACATCCAAGGCTAAGGTATTTAAACATGCCAAGGGTTTTATGGAATAGATAGTGGTTTTTCTCAAATGCTACAATTTGTACATACTAATTCAAACCATAGCTTATTGGGGACTTACGGTTCATAAAAGGTTTGACTCCCAGGTATATTGGTAATTCTAACCAAGCTCTCTCAAGAGTGTGAATGTATCTAGTTTATTAAGCGGTAGCTCAATGAAATTAAAATGGGGTTACCCTTAAAGTTAATACCAAATAATTCAAATATATAGCAGAATGTTTTTAAGGCGATTGTCCCTCTTCATTTGGCGTGGAAATGCAGAGCCATGAAAACAAATGGTTATCTTCAAGAACTTTTATTGTTTTGCAATTTTCTTTTCGGAAACGGTTTGTTCAAGAATATAAGCATGTTTATTAAGTTATACTTTTTATATACACACCTCCTCTGTAATTTTAACAGTGATCAGATATCAATAATTTTCACATTTTTCAATAGAAAACTGCCGGCTGCATAACTAAAAATAAGAAAATGTAACACCTAATAAACATTGATTCACTATCTTAGAAGAGGTGTTGAAAATATTACTATAAAAATTTACTCTTTCTTGAGAAAACTGATATTTTCAAACGTATGATTTTTCCTCAAGACCTGTCCGGGAGCTAGCGCTATCTACGGATTCCGTGATCCATCTGTTTTAGTTGCCACGGAAGGATACTTTGGCTGGTTGTGAAGCCACGCCACTCCTTTCTGCCTCCTGCCCACCAGCCCACAAAATAGGTTTTAGACTTGCACTTGACAGGGCCAAGGGCCTTAAGTAGCCGCTTTGGTCTCAAGAGTTTCACAGTATAATTGGAGAAAAGTCTCAGGATGTTATGAATATCAAGGCCTGTAATGAGGTCCCTGAACCAAATCAGTCAACTCGGTTCAAATTAAAGTTATTTTCCAATTAAACTCGTTATGTTTGCTAAGAATATCTTTCCAGTTGTGAAGACAGCACAATCTATACTTAAGTTAAGCATAGGTCTAAGGTATTGTTCTATGTCCTGGCTTTTCTGGAGTTAATGTTGAATGAATATTGTTTGACCTAGATAATCAGTTTGTCAAATATTTCGCTAAAGAAACGATGACGGTTTCTTAGTGCCAACATCATTCCTTATGTTTAGGGTTGTCTATATTTGTTAAACTCTTCCTTTTCCTCTTCGATACCACAACTGTCAACAATTTTATATGGCTTCATTGCATTGTGACAAGTCACATAGATTTCTAAGATGTGCTCAAGATGCAAATAAAAAACCTCAAGTTTTCATTCACTCACTTGTGTAAATCATGGAAATTTTCAACCTCTTTAGTTCTGTGAGTGACTTACATATAAGAAAAATTAGGAATTCTGGAGCATGCCACACCACACATTTCTATAGGTTTAATGGCGCAAGAAGTATAGGTCTATGTAGCAAGTGTCCTAAGAGTCCTTTTAATTTTTGGAGCTGCATGTATTGTTCAGAAAAAGGATGCATCATTTCATATGCTTGAGCTGATGCAATGCTTGCATAGGAATTGCACTAATGCCCAGTAATACTGCTGTAAAGTACACAGCATTTATAATCACAGAGTAAGGTCTTGAAAATAATGTCTAAAGCTCTAAGCTCTCTAAGATTAGTCGGCTGAAGCCTTTCTCTACCCAGTTAAAAATAAATACCAATTTGTCATCAATGTCGAAGAACATTATCTCATATAGGTTTAGCTAAACATCTAATTTCCTACCTTGCTAAAGACCCTCTATGCATCTCTATCAAGACTATAGTAAATCAAAAATATTAAAAATATATATAAACAGCCATACCTTACTAGCTTATATAATATTTATATAACTGTGGAATTGTTGAAATTATTATACCCATGTTTAAGATAACAAATAGATTAACTCATTGATAAACCTGCAGCTCTTTGTTTCCAAGAGAATACAACACTTCATGAATACAATATTTTCTATGCTGATCATGTGATCATGTCGTTTAGAGTGTTTTTACTTGCATTGAAAACAACTTTCATAATTCATATATTGTTACAAGTAATCTACATACTGTCACTGTCATCCTATTCCTGGATATATCATTCACTTTCTCTGTAATGTTTATTATACTTCAGGGGAATGAGCTATAAAGTAGGATAACCTTGCAGATAGTATTCCCAATTTTTTTTCTACTTATTTCTGGTTGATTTCATTTTCCATGTCTGTTTTAGGGTTCATTCGCAGATGCATACTTACGGTTCCTTGCACCCTTGGCAAGGAGATGTATTGGCGCCCTTCCCCCTATTGAAAAATCACTTTATCACAATTTCCACTGTATTTGTCTAAAAATTTCTGAAAAAGTGAAATTAATTACTATTTATTTAGTTGTGAATATACCGCAGCTTAGATCCCCTGCAATTTGCCTCCGATTGTCTCTTCCAAGTCTTCCCATTTGTTTTGGGGACAATCTTTACAATGTTTCGCCATTCCTCAGTATCTTTTTATGGTTGCTTTGTATTACAGCATACAGAGTTTTAACAATTCTTAATCTCCTTTCATAGTCTTTCTATGCCATGTAGTAATCTCTGTGATGAGCTGAACTTTCATGAATTTGGATAAAGGGATTCTATTGTTTCTATTCCTGAAAACATTTGGGAAAGTTAGAAAATGTTGTGAGTTTTAGGCTTTTGCAAAAAATTAAACATGGAAAACAAAAAAATAGCTTCTTTAAATAGGCTATAGATCATCCATTGTATTTACACACGCTCCCTTTTTTCTTAGAATCTTGAAAATCAATGATGTCTTTCATCATTTGAGGTTGGAAATTTAAACGTGGATATAGCAACAATTTCAGGGATATGGGTAAAAAATCTATGTACAAAACAAACACTATCAGGGATTTCGGGAGCTCCCAGCCAATTTGGATGATCTTAATAAACAATACTTTTTTGTTTTATTTGTTTACACTTGATGTTTGATTGATTTGGATCTTGTTCTTTGTCAGTCATGGCTTCATCAGCCCCACCTGTTATTGGATCACAGCTCTTTACCTCTGGAGATAGGATATACATGAAAAAGAAGCCTTGACAAAATCTTTGGCCTATTGAATTGTGGATTCATCTCCCTCCTCTAAATTCTGTTAGAAAAATATATTATCAGCTTCTTGACTTTGACAGCTGCCTGCTTCTCTTTCCATTTAATGAAGAAGTTTGTCAGCTTCGTCATGATATGTATGACAACCATTTACATGTTTTTTTCTTTCGGATTTCTCTTTGAGGAACTTGTTTTCCTCTTTGTTTGAGTACAGACAGTAGCTAACCCTTCAGATAAAGATCCGGTCATTTTTTCTCTGTCTCTTCTCAGCTTTCAAAACACACTACCTGATTGTTTTTAGGTCCCATATTTGTTTTATAGGTTTATATAACCTTAAGTACCAGAAAGCAAAAGAACTAGGAGGGAATGAAAACTCCAAAGGTCAGATGGTGACGGATCATAAAGAGGTTATTATGATTTGGGAAAGATATATAGAAAACCATATGAGAAGTTAAAATCGACCAAGGAACCTGGAGATTGAATCAGAAGATGAGGTAGAGGAAGAGTAAAAAGGACTCCGCATTTTAAAAGGTGAAGACCATCTGACCTTCTGAAGGAACTGGGAAACAATGACATAATTTATAAATATTATCTACTAAACAGGAGAATTTCCAAGGACTTTCTAGATGTAGCCATGGTGGCTCTGAAGAAGAAGAAACAAGCCAAGAAATGTAGTGACCACGGCGCAAACAGCCTTATAGGTCTAAGGCTAACCCCATGCTGTAATGAAGGTCTGAATGTTCTTAAATTTAAAAATGAAGGAACATAAAATGGAAAGAGTTTCCCCTCAACATTACCTAAACTAAAAAAAACATTTTGGTAGTTACAGTATAAAACTGAAATATTTAATTAAATCTAAGTGTCAAACCCAAATAAACGGAATAGATTGAACATTGGTCATGTCTAGAAATTTACAAAACGATTGAAATTTGACGTGATGGCAAAGAGGCCACACCAAAATCCCAAATTTTTAAAAATTTGAAGTTACAAATTGGGAGTGTTGGTCTGAAGGTATGAAATGGCGAATGAGAAGAAATTTCAAAAATTATAGGAAAAAAACCTCTTAGTAAGCTTTAAAATATAAATTTCGCAAATAACTAGAAAAGTATATGTATATAAAAATTGTTTCCATATGCTGTATGAAATTTAAATACTTGCAACCCATTATGATGACCCACCCAAATAGTCAAACATCAAAAAATACTAAAATTTTGAAATTGGTGCCGGGAAATGGTTTCTCAAATTTTCTAAGCCAGTATAAAAAAAAAAGTCTTTGTAAGAATTAAAATTAAAATTTTATATATAATTAACTCTACCTTCCTGGATATTCAAATTATGTATGAATAAATATAATTTCAAAATTGAAAATGGTAAACGAAAGACCTCGAAATTGATACAAATAATGTAGAACACTATTTTCGGTCTGGTTGAAAATTTAAATTAAGCAGGCACATAAAAGAACCATACCACATAATCAAATTACCCTTAAAATTCCAAAATACGAATGTGGGAACTGAAATGGTTGGTGGGGAAGGGCAGTAAATAGAAATTTCTCCAAAACTGTTATAAAATCTACATCTCAATGCGGAAGAATATTTAAATCTGTCAAATTGGTAAAAGGATCAGCCCAAATAACATAAAAGTTGAAAGGGCTGGAAATAAAAAATAGAGGTCCGGGAACTGTATGAAAAGAGGGGGCCCCTCAAAACTCCTAAACTATTAAAAACAAAGTATATGGTAGACCGTTTTAATTTTGTAAAGGCACACTAAATAAATTTTAAAAGCTCATAAAATAAACATTATCTTAATGCTGATCCATAACACTGCTTTTACTTAGCAAATTAAGGATACGATATTGCCTATACAGGAGCAACATAATAATGGGGGAAAAAAACTTCTGGTGGCATAATTGGTTGAACCATGAAACTCTTTGGGAAACTGTGATGCTCATTTATTCATATGTCTCTATACTAGTATATTATTTCATTTAATTTACCTACAGAAATCTTAAATAAATAATGAGGCTATTTTATTATTTCAAATGAGCACATGCTCCCTCGCGAAGACTGGCTTGAATACTAGTATGGTTATAATTTACTTTGGTTTCAATATTAACTATACAAGTGTTTGATTTGATGATAGTTCTGTTAATGTCTAGCATGTGTTAATTTGTACTGCCCAAGAGAATAACTTTGTTCACGCTTTCAACATCATGGTGGCTTATTTAGTAAACAAACTGTACTGTTTTATTTATTGATTGATTATTTTTATGGTTGGCCCTAGTATTAATATTTTTGAACATGCATTAATAGCCCAAATTCTTATTAGATTTTAAACAACTTAAAATGTTGATTTTTGAATTATACTATTAACCTATGATACTAACCAATAATTTCAACTCTTAGATGCTCCTGATAAGCCTGGAAGACCTGAACTCAAAAACTGGGACAAAGATTTTGTTGATTTGGAATGGTCAGCGCCTAAAAAGGATGGTGGTGCTCCCATCGAAAAATATATCGTCCAGATGAGAGATAAAGAAGGTCGTAACTGGGTGGATGTTGCAACTGTTCCAGGAGACAGGTTTTTAAATAAACACTATTTAAATTAAATTTTAAATATAATTCCCTCTTGTAATTTTTTTTAGCATATAGTTAAAACACACAATTATATAATCACTTGACCTAAGAACTAAATAAATCTAGGAAAAAACAACACAACACTAAACAAGAATGATGTCTTTCTTTGAAAACTCATATAAAATTACAAACATGTTTAAACTCCTATTATGAACAAAACATGACCACCTAGACTTTTGTAGTCAGCCTCTCTAACTGATTTTCCATGGAGAAACTGAATAATTTTGTACTAAAACGAGTATTAATACAAACTATGGGTAACCTGTATCAACCAGTATATATATAACAAATAATTATCAAAATATAATATGTTTATATAAAATACCCTCTCATACCCTGAACAGCTTGACCATTCACATATTTAAGAGAGTAAATTTAGAATTATTGGCTTTATATGTATACTCATAAACTCTGAAAGAAATCATGGCAGTTATAACCTCTTTGGCTCTAATATGATTTTGGCTTAGCTTATAAGATTGCACTACAGTGTAAGATGTCAATGTAAACTTGATGTAAATCAAGGTAAACGGAGTGTACATGAATATTATGTAGAAAAGAGGAAAAAATAAAATCTAAATATTGGTGATTTGATTACCTATTTCTCACCTTTTATAAGGCTTAACAACACAAATGGAGATTTAAGAAAACTTTTTATGGATACCTAGTGTTTTTAGTTTCAATATGGTCATAGATGCTTCTTACTTATATCACTTTCGCTTCTTAGCAAGGATGAGAAAACTGTCCTTTTTTTAATAGGCATTATTTTAAGGCTTGTACCAAACTACAAAGCTGATCTAAATAGAACTTCTTCACATCCCTCAAACACACACACAAACTTATGAAAATATTTTATTAATCACATACCTTGGTTCAAAATTACTATATAAAGTAATTATTTATTGACTGTTTATGTATTTTTAGAGGAAAAAGAAATACATTGTTTGAAATAGAGCTGTTAGGCTCAATAAACACGACTAAATTCTGGTATAACAAGCATGAATCATTTAATGCTAAGTAACAACAATTTGTGTCAAGAATAACTTAATCTGGCAACGTTCCACAAACTACCAATGCCTAAAAGATATTTATTAACATTATTTCTTTCCCTTGGCCCTAATATGTATATTATATGGTATAGTAGAACACAATGGGAACAGTAGTGAAAGTCACTAAAACTATTTTCATATATTCATTCATTAGAATGCCCTCTCTTCAGCTCTGGATAGCGAATATTTGAGTTGTTGTTAACTTATTCTAAAATATTTATGTATATTTATATTCCCCTTTGGGCCCATATTTTAATACCATCAATAAAATAACCAAAGATATTGACGCCTTTCTTTATGCTGTTACATACTCTCTAGATAAGTATGGATATTAACAATACTTTTGAAATAGTAATTTAGTAATATAGTAAGATTGTATCCATGTAGACTGTAAAAAAGTCTATTTTATTGGCTACATCTATAGGAAAACATTATAGGAATATCAAGGACTATGCTATGGCATGGCCAAGAGTAACACTTGAATGTGGATTATCAATTTAATTTAGATAGTTCCCTTTCTCTTATCAAATTAGTGTTTAATCCACATTGTATAGTATGTCACATGACCGTCCCTTAAAATTATATGTTGGCAACCATTCAGACTGAAACTAATTCAAAATACCTATATTATCCTATAGTGTAATTAAATCATTTTAATATTCACACTAATAAATATTGTTATTTATTTGAATGATATGAATAAACAAATAAATAATATTTGCTACCACATCTCTGTTATAATTTTTTTTAATGTTACTTGTATATTTCTTACAGATTGTCATTGACTTTTTAAAACAACCACTATTCCAAATTGTACTTTGTATTAAATTTTTATTTTGTTAAACAATTTTTAATAACAGTCCAATTGATTAATTGGTAATTTGATTAGTTATTTTCCTAAAAGTCTTAGATTCAAATTAACACAGTAATTTTTATTTCTTATTTAAATCTTAAATAGCCTAATTTGCTACAAAATAAAATGATATATAAAACTGAATTTCCAAATGTATACTATAGGCTATAACTATATACATTTCAGAACTGCTGGACACGTCACAAATGTTGAAGAAGGTCACGAATATGAATTCCGAGTAGTAGCAGTTAACAAAGCAGGTCCAAGTGAACCAAGTGATTCATCTAAGTCGGTTGTTGCCAAGCCACGATTTTGTAAGCTAGCATTAAAAATAATAATAATAATAATATTTCCTAAATTATGCAATTCATAAGTGTGGTAAATCTTGTTTCTATGCAATAAGACCAACTGCTTAAGTACAATTCGGTTCTTTGAATGCATAAACTTAGATTGAGATTTATTTTATATATTATTTTTTGAAGGAAACAAGTAATGAATTACTAAACAATCAAAGGAACATGATATACTCTAAAAAGTGTTGTTTATTTTAGACGATTAAGAAACTTAATATAATTAAGTTCTTAATAAGTCTATTAGGTTATTTAAAATTGTTACATTTTTCCAAATAATAAATATGTATATATAACAATCTTTGTAAGTAATTTTATTTGAATATCTATCAACGAACTGGGTTATTCACATACGTTTAGACCTGATTCGGTGACTGCATGGTCTAAGGCGCTACTCTTGCAACAGATTAGACCACCTATGATGGGGAGATAGAGGTTTGAATCTCGTTTGGATGTACTGAGAGTTATTGCTCTAAAATTGTTTTCCACTCTCCCTCCACACAAATCCAGTTACACCTTTGTATACAAGTACCGTACACAGTCTTACAATTTCATTCCGAATACATAAATATGTTTCTATTATATATGCATATTTACCTTTTGAAAAACAAAAACAAAATATTTATCAAATTTTTATGAAGCATAGAATGTCATGAAATACTATACTTAATATCAAACTGATTAAAAAAATTGTATAATTATTAACAAAATTCTCAATTAACTGCATAAAGTTGTTCTTCTATGTAAGTTTTTTTCATAATTTGAACCAAACTTATTAAGAATGATAGTATAATTGTTTGCTTGTATTTTAAAACTAATACTAAAACTAACAATTTCTCTTCTGATCATGAGATTTACTACCAGTGAATTGAAATAAAAATAAGATTTAAAAAGGACACATCATTATCATGTGTACAGGTTTTAAATATGTTGGTGTAGCCAACTATTTATTCTTCAAGGTTCAAAGTAATATTTATGAGGTTCATTTTTAAATTTAATTTTATGAATATTTTATTCGAAATATTTAAATTCAATAATGTATAACAAGCCTATATTATTATCATTTAGTTGTAAACTAGATAGAAAAATTGCAAAAATCTTTATTTAAATAATACAATTAATTGGGAACAAAAATGTTTCTTCAAAACGCAATGTATTGAACTTGGACTACAAGCTACATTTAAATTTCTTTGTAATGGATAATACAGGATGTCCGCCATGAAACTCCACTTTGCTTAAAATATTAGAGTCTCTGGTAGAGAAACTGTATAAACATACTTAAATTAAATATTTTTAAAAATATGACTCAAAACAACTTCTTATAAGTAAAAGTAAAAATATAATGCATGATTTTATTTTAGTGGCTCCACACATCGACCGCAAAAACCTCCAGAAAAAAGTCCTTCATAGTGGCCAACTTCTGCGTATCGAAGCTGATGTTAAGGGTGAGCCTCCACCAACTATCACATGGACCCTCAAAGACCAACCTCTCAAATCTCAAGACAGGTACAGATATGTTCTTACTTCTTTCTCAAAATTGGTTTTCATATTTGACACTCAAAGACACATAATCTGATAAAAATATTAACCAGTGCTCATAATTTTGTAATTTAACAATATTGTAGGGGAAATATACTAGTGTCTTAATACAAAGTATATTCAATATGTTATTGCTTTGAAAGTACAAACCTTTTTTAAATAATTCTTAATAACTAATACAATACATGTTCTCAGTTTTATTTTATTTTTATAAAAAAAGATACTAATAAACTGAAAGACATTGTTGTTTCCATGACTGTGTCAGCCTTAACCATGTGTTAAAAAAAAGTAATCGTATTATAAATAATACTAATGCATTTCACAACACTTTTATCATTTTTGTATAAATTGGTTAAGGTTTATTTGTTGCATTGAAACTTTTTAGAGAAATTTTTTTTTTCTCTCAACATAACTAATTCTAATTGTATTTTAATTTCAAAGAGTATTTTTACTAGTTTTGTTATTGTAGTTTTATTTCCTTTAGAAGTGGTTTTAACTTATGAAATATGGATTTATATATAATAAGGCAGTGTAATGAAATATGGATTTATATATAATAAGGCAGTGTAGAAACTCAAAAAACGTGCTATCGTAGGTTTATGGAATGATTTTTCTACGAACATCAAACTTTACCTGATTGAAAGTACATATTATTATTATTATTATTATTATTATTATTATTATTATTATTATTATTATTATTATTATTATTATTATTATTGTTATTGTTATTATTATTATTGTTATTATTATTGTTGTTGTTGTTGTTGTTGTTGTTAGCACAGCGTCTTACTACCCATTCGGGTTGTACGCACTTACACTAATGTGCAATGGTAGGGTGATTTTGAGATGAAATGGAGGACCTACAGTTTAACGTGGCATCCGAACCACGGCGGAGGCCCGATGTAAGCGGAAAACATTAGTCCAGGATATTATTAGTCTGAATGCAAGAAGGACTTTAGTACAGCATCGGCACGCACTCAAAAGAACGGCATCTCTTTGACACCGAACAGCGGTCTAATAATCTCA
>CABFWB010002698.1:48387-80198 GCA_902151455.1 Timema bartmani | reverse complement strand
ATTTGTTCTGACACACACACACTTCCAAAGTGTGGCATTAACAAAGAGCCACTACCTAAAAATTTCCTAGTCTAAAGATTTCCTAAGAACTTCAGAACGACGTTGACAAAGAGATTAAAAAAAAAAAATGGGCGGCATTGACAAACAACCCTACCTAAAAATTTCCTAGTCTAAAGATTTCCTGCCACACCGGCATTCCTCACATTCACAAGTTGTGATTAATACAAATCTTGTCAGAGGTGAAGGAAGGGTTTGGCAATCAGATAAATCTGTGCCGGGACCGAGGATTGAACCCCAAACCCTCAGCACAGAAGTATAACACCTCACCCCTAGACCACCAGGTCACCCAAAGTACTTTATAAACTGAAATATCAATATGAACTGAAAAACTAGATACATATCAGGCAAGAAAAAATACTAATAACAGAACGACCAACATATGCATGAAAATTGTACCAAGATTATAATGAATAAATGTTAAATTGCTACATCAACACTTCGCCTCAATTTAGTATGTTTTTAATGTGCTCAGAGAGGATCCAAATGTTTTAAACATGGATGAATCCTAATCACGGTTGCAAGAAACAAGGGTGTGAAGGGAGGTAAATGTTTTGAACATGGAGTAATACCTAACATATTTTATGATGCATTCAATCCTAGCCACTTACATAGTTGTTTAAACTTAGTAACATTTAAGCTTTTTGTTAAAATATCAGCAATTTGAAATTCTTATTGGACATATTCAATATTTACAATCTTTATCACACACTAACTCCCTTACAAAATTATACTTCACATCCATATGTTTCAATCTTTTGTGTTCCCACTTCTCAAGAGACTTGATGGCAGGCTGGTTGTCCTCATATATGGTGGGCACTTAGGGGTTGATTCCCAGCTCCAGTAGTAGACTGCTTAGCCACAGGACATCAGTACAGGCATTGGCAAGTGAAATGAATTCGGTCTCACAGGTACTCAAGGCAATAGTGGGCTGCTTTCTAGTTGTCCAAGATACAGTTGAACCAAAAACTTTCAGAAGAAATCCAGATGTTGACTTACGGCTGGAGTTGTTTGCCCAATCTGCATCAGCATATTCGATTAGGGGTATCCCTTCTTCTTTAGGAAAGTACAGAGCTAGGTGTGAAGTTTCTTTTAAATAGCGAAGAATGTGCTTCAGTGACTCCCAGTGGGTGTTAGTTGCACAGCTTTGAAACCTGCTGAAATAATTGACAGAAAAACTCAGGTCAGGTCTGGTGCATAACATTAATTGCATCAAACTGCCTATGAGCTCTCTGTATGGCATGATGCCAATTATATAGGTTGATCCTCAATCATCAATAGGAGGTTTCGTCTCCATTGGTGTTTTAACTATTTTACATTTATTCCATATTAAATTTGCATAAAAGTCTTTTGATATAAGATGGTTGACTAAGATATATATACCAGCGTTTCTTTTCTCATTTTTCATTCCGAGAAAAAAGTGTAAGTTAAGCTTGAAGTGCATCTTTGATCTTCTCAAGAGGTTGTATGTGAGTACTGCTGATCATCAAATCGTCGACAAAAATCAGTGTGTAGACCTTGGTATCACCAACAACATGTAGGTACAGACATGGATCATTCTGCACTGGTTGAAAACCAAGGGATCTAAGAAAAGTGTCAAGGCACTTGTGCCATTCTCTGGGTGCCTGCTTGAGGCCATACAGTGATTTCTTGAGCTCGCAAACAAGTTCTAAATTATTTGAAAAACCAGGGGGTTGTTGCATATAGACTTCCTTTTACAAGGTTCCATGCAAAAATGCATTCTTCACATCCATTTGACATGCATGTAAATCTTCTTGATTAATGATGGCTAGCATTGTTCTCACAGTAGTCATATGTGTTACTAGGGCATAGGTCTCACTAAAATTGAAACCTTTCTTCTGTTTACAACCTTTAACCACTAACCTTGCCTTATAGCAATCCTTATTACCATCTTGATCTCTCTTTATGCTGAAGACCCAGCAACAGAAGATAGCTTTCCTACCAGGAGGTAATGAATTCAGTTCTCCAGGCAAATTGTCAAGAAAGCTTTCTGCATTCATAGCAAATACTACATAATCTTGCAAATAGCTTGGTTTCACACGTGTGCGTGAGCTACGACGAAGTTCACCTTCATCTGACAGTGGAGGCGTTTCTTTGTCCAACTCTTCATGACTTGCTTCTCCTGAGGGTAGGCTTCCTTCTGACGGAATGGTAACTCTTTCACAAAGTAGTGGTGCTCTCACTGCTGGGATTTGGTCATATTTTCCCCATTTCAAGTGGTATTTTCATCAAAAAACACGTCACATGCCAAAACAATCTTTCTTATGGTAGGGTTCCACATCCTATAGCCATTGAGGCAATAGCCGACCATGATGCATTTCTGGATACGATTGTTCAATTTCCCTTTAAGTAGCTCATTAGAGATGCACACATAGCCAAACACATGCAATTTTGACAATTTTGACGTTGACTATACCAGACCTCGGCAGGCGTTTTACAATCCAAGGCTACTGTTGGGCTTCTATTAACAATATATACTGCTGTCATCACAGCTTCTGACCAGATATCTTTTGAAACATTTGCGCTTAGTAGAATACACCGCACACGCTCCATTAGTGTTCTATTCATGCGTTCACTTACTCCGTTTTGAGAGGGTGTATATCTGATAGTATACCTTTGAATTCAAAGTGTTTTCTCAACTCTGAAGATAAGTATTTACCACCTTGGTCACATCTGAAGCGGCTTATTCTTTTATTAAAATGAACAGTTGTTAGAGCTTCATACTTCTTAAAACACTCAAATACCTCTGACTTTTCTTTGATCGTGTAAACATAGGTAAAGTGACTATAATCGCCAATTAGGGTAAGTATGTATCTCTTACTGTCATATGATGTAGGACTGATCAGACCCATGACATCACTGTGGACAAGCTGCAGGGGGCGCATAGCCCTTGAGCGAGTTTTTACATGAGGCAATTTAGTCATTTTATCTTGTATACAATGCTCACATAGAGATTCCTGAGTTGTAAGTTTTTATTTACACACACAGTTCATGCCATCAACCGTTTCACAAAAAGAGTTCAAACTGGTATTGCCAATATGCGCCAGTCTTTTATGCCATAGATTTGTACAATCTACCTCAGCAACATTGGCACAGGTATTTTTAAAAGAAAAGATCACTAAATACATTTTGGCAGACTCTGATGCAACTGCTACAAGTTTATCATGCTTGAAAATTTTTGCCACACCTTCTTCAAAAATTATCTTGTATCCATTTGAATCCAGTCGTCGGATTGATAAGAGGTTGTGTTGTAGACCAGGGACAATAAGAATACTTCCCAGCTTGATCACATTGATTTTTCCATCCATTTCAAAAGACGTACAGAGGTCACCAACTTCTGTTGCATTTAAATTTTCACCTGATTTTGCGAGCTTGATATTCGCAGGACTTGGGTGATTAAGAATATTAGTCAGAAGATGACAATAAGTAGCACATATCATGTGTTCTGAAGCTCCTGAGTCTAGATACCAAGATGTAAACAAAACAGAATCCACTTTCAAGGACGTGTTGCCTGCCATACTGAACTCTTGCTTCTTCAACTTCGGTGACTTGGGCTTTTGTTTCATTTTCACTTTGTTTCTTCTTAAGTTTACGGCATTCCTAGATCACATGTCCAAATTTTTTACAAAATTAGCACTGAAGTTGACTTAGCTGAGTGTTTTGATTACGCCTAGTTTGTTGATAAAATGATAGAGACTGTTTCTTATGGCGCTGTGTAACTTTTTGACTTGCTTGTGTCATAAAGGAATGTGAGGTTATGACTTCAGCTCTTATACCTTCCGAAAATCGTTTCTGTTCCTTATCTAATGATCTATTTTTCACAAAGCTCAATGACAATTTTTCGGCCAGAGTCTCAAGAGCAGTAACAACTAATTTGAATTCGTTCGGCATGGTAATTAAAAGATGGTAGACAATATCTAATTCCTCTAATGTAGCACCCGTTGACCGAAATTCACGAATCAATTTATCAAATCGATTAAAATTTACCTCTAGACTTTCACTTGATGGATCGAACTTCATCAATAAAATACTTTTACGTAGAAGTAACTGGTTAGCTATGCCTTTTCTTGCGTAGGTATTCATAAGGGAAAGCCATATCTCAAATACAGATTCTTTATCCTTGGCACATTCAAGAACGTTGTCTGAAAGTTTCTGGACTAATTGGGACTTGCATTTTCAACCTTTTTTCTTCCACTCTTCCAGTTCTTTTGTCATCTAATTCGTTATTTCAGAACTATCAGCTTCATGGAAAATTACTTTCGTTTGGTCATCACTTTGAACTATTTCCAGCAAATTCAATTCATGAATCAGCGTTTCCATTCTAAACTTCCAGTTATTGAAGTTTGAACCATCAAATAATGGAACACGATACTTTTCTTCATCTGTCATGGCGGCTAACAAGGCTTCTTCTAGGATAAATCTTCTAGAGGTTAATGTTAATGTTGATTCTCAATGCATACAGACAATAATAAATGTTTGTTCATTTTAAAGGACTCAGGTCACATAACCTGAAAATGTGCCACCGCAGGTTTATGGAGTGTTTATTCTACGAAAATCAAACATTACCTGATGGAAAGTACTTTATTAACTGAAATACTAATATGAACTGAAAAACTAAATACATATCAGGCAAAAACAAATACTATTAACAGAATTACCAACATCTGCATAAAAATGTACCAAGATCATAATGAATAAATGTTAAATTGCTATACCAACAGAAACACTGTACAATAATGTAAAGTAAGTGATAGTTAAGGAATCTAACCTGAGAGGATCCAATAAGTTAGGCCTAGATAGGAGCAAACACACTTCTCTCTTCATTCCTTTTTACACTTCGCACCTCTTCATACTTCCACAGCTACAGTTTGTTTAGATTTTCAAAATATTATTTTTTCATGTAAGGAGAAAAATAAATTAAAATCTAAAGAAAGATATTAATTGGAACTACATGCTTTTTATTTCTTGTCTTGTATAGGTTTGATATTATTTTTACCAAACTAAATACCTCGGTTTCAACCAATGAGTTGAAAATTATGCAGCAATTTTAAAAGGCCATGTTAAATTTTAATGAGTATAGTTTTGTTGTGAATTAATATGAATATTATTGTTTATATAAAAATATTGGACAGCAATGATTGAATAAAAATATATTATAATTACGAGATTTTATTATTGAAATGTAAAACTAAAAATAAGAGTGTCATAATATATCATTAAATACTGCCTATACCACTCTTTCTCTACATATAAAAATATTGGACAGCAATGATTGATTAAAAATATATTATAATTACGAGATTTTATTACTGAAATGTAAAACTAAAAATAAGAGTGTCATAATATAGCATTAAATACTGCCTATAACACTTTTTCTCTACATATTATTTCATGAGATCATTAAATCTAATATTGTGTATGTATTATTGTTATCGATATATCTCACATTTTACAGCTTACACATTATTTTTCTCTCTCCCTAAAACGATAATACCAAACCCTTTATCTAATTATTTCCATAAACCAATTACAGAAATTCCAGTTCTTTTCCTACCCTCATGTGGTGACTATAAAACTTGGTGGTCACTGTATTTAGGGAGAGTTTATTTATAAGTAAAAGAAAACTGAGACGATTTTATCCACCCGTACATATTTACCTCATGGGTGATGTAGGTCGTTTATGAAAACATGTTTAAATAAGTAATTAGACATAGTCAAAATAAACACAAATTGAAGTAAATGGGTCATGTTTAATTGAATTACAATACATGTAGAATTACATAAACCAGGGTCGGCAACTTACGGCATGCATGCCAAGAGTGGCACGCAGATCGATTTGTAATGGCACATTGAGAGATTTGAATGAAAATAATATACAACCATTATTTTAAATTAAAACCATTGATGTTAGTAATAATTTTAATAACAACATATTTTATGTTTCAATGATTCAATTGTTTTGTTTGAAAATTTCATAATAATGTGTTAGTAACTTAAATTTTTGCAAAACACATTTATAACTTTTGTATTTATTCTGATTTCTATTAAAATATAAAATATTCAAGAAACAGTTATTTAATGTATTCGATTTAGAAACTTGTTGTTAAATTTACATCTTCAAGATCAACTTAAATTTGTTTTAATAGTTGTACCAGTTAACTAGAATTAAAAATATAAACAATTTGGCTTGGCTTAGATGGGTTGGCACGCTGAGCGACTTTGCAATATTACTTAGGCCCAACACTAAATAAGGTTGCCGACCCCTGATCTAAACTAAACTAGCGGATAATATATCAAATCTATACCAACCATAATCTGTGTTTACAAAATACAATTCAAAAGACATTTTCGCCCTTCATTATGGTCCCTTCAGCACTTGGTCGATAGCACTTTATACCAAAACAAAGCATATTCAAGCACAATAACTGTTCTTACGATAAAGCATTACTATTATTCACTCCATATGTTGACAAACTGATTGCCCTAAGCTCATTTCGAGGTAACCAAACAAATCTCTTTTTTGCACCTCATATTATTACTTGTCTGGGTGATTCCCATTTTATTTCAACATTGAGAAAGGGAGTAGGCAGCTAGAATTTAATGTAAATGTACCTGAACTAGTGCAGAAGTAGAGTGGGAAATCACTTTGTAAAATAATTTAGTAAAATCAACCACAGAACACCCACTCGAGATTCAAGCCTGAGACTTCCCGTCACCAGGAAACCTGACCAAGCGTTTATGTTCGTTCCGCGTTCATACTGATATGGGTAACAAGTATGTTAGTATAAATACAATTTGCATAGTCAGTCTTTACTAGTGTCTCTTAAATATTCCCCACAAATAAACTTGCAATAAATTAACTTTACAAATAAATAAATTGCCAGATTTTTATTTATGAATTAATTTTGTGGATATAGTAAAGTGCTGCTTATTAATATAAATTATATTAATAATCCTTATTATAATAGCTATCAAACCAATTAGTGAAAAAACACGTCATGTGTCCCCAGCTGGGACTTAAACCCGCTCCTCCCAATCTGTTTGTTTAGCTTCAAGCTGTAAGATGATGTTATAAAAAAAACTTGTGAATGACTGCTAGGGTGAATATTAACTGTGCTATTCTTGTCTAAGAGATTCATTTGTATCTCTCCCGCTTTTACCCTTTCCTCCCGACCCCTACTTCCTCCCTTGGTTCAGAGAAGACAAGGATTTTTTTTTCTTCTTAGAATTGATTACCCAATGTGTTAAAAGTACTCATCCAGCTAGCCAATGCAGATATATTTCAGTAATTTAGGAGGTTCATTGGTTCTTCTTGGAGGGGGTCATTTTATCATATTTATTGATTTGAAACAAAATTCAGTACATATCCAATTTATAAAGCGCATGATTCGCCTTAAAGGCATGGATGTATAACTAAAAATGAATAAACATTTAAGCCGGTGGGAATCCTCGAAATTTCAAGTCCAAATCAGAATATTAGTAAGATTCAAAATTTTGAATCTTAATATTGGAAGATTTGGGTTCGATTAGAAATTTCAAACACAAATAAATCTTAGATTAGGATTCAATGTGTTTAGCTCAACATTTGAATATATTCATACTTACTAACCAAATTAATATAATCAGGCCAGATACCAATTGTGTGTAGAGTGAACAGTGAAATTAACCTGAGTCCAGGTTGTAAAGGAACCTTGTGGGAGACAATTGTTTTTAACAATGAATATCATGTACTCTGATTAAAAAAGTGGGTTGACCTTTATTTGATTTTTCACTTTTTTAGATAAGTACTATTTGTTATATATTTTTTTTAATAAACCTAATATGTGTCTAAATGTTTATCAAAATTTTTTAAAATATTTTTTTTATTGTTTTGGATTTGGAGACTTGGAATTGTAAAATATACAACACAGATGCAATTTGAAATAATATCATAGTAAGACTAAAAAAACTAATCGATTCAGATTAGAACCTATTTTTAAAATAAAATATTTCATCCAACTATTTTTTTAAACATGGTATTTGATTAGGACTCAATTTTAAATAATTAATTTATCATGAGATTCGATTAAGATTCGACTCAAATTTTTTTTTGTTTGGAACTCAACTCAAATTTTTTTTTGACATAATATTTTATTTGGATTTGATTCAACCAAGATTCGGATTTGATTTGAAATTGAAAATGATGAAAATGCACTGGCTTAGAAACATTGAAATTTTATATATATATATTATTTATAAGATATATGAATTATGCATTATATAATTCAAATAATCATATATATAATTCAAATAATCATATATATAGATAATTCAAATAATCGTATATATATATATATATATTATTTATATAATATGATGATAAACCATCTAATTACTAAACATTTATAGCACTGCAATTAATTTTAATAACATATATTACATTATCATTATAATTAACTTATTTGGATTCCTTTTCATACTTTTCAGTTTAAAAATTGATAGTGAAGACTACAAGACAACTTTCGTTCTCCTGAAAGCTAAGAGGGCTAATACAGGGGTGTACAAAGTGACTGCTAAGAACACCTCTGGCATAGACGAGGTCGAAGTGGAAATATCCGTTCTTAGTAAGCTAAATTTGTATCCTATATAAAAATACTTATTAAAAGTAAAATCTCTCAATGTATTCAGTTAATACACTCTGAAAACTATAAATAATCCATTTCAATAGATCTGGGACCATAAAAAACCATTTATATACCAGTAGTCACTATATATAAAGAGAATAATATTTATAAAACTAATACATTATTATATTGGTATTATTTTTAACATAAATTTAAAATAACAATTTTGATGTTTCCACAAAACCTTTTAAAATAAGTTTTATATTAACCGTGTTATCAACTGTGTGGATTGTAGGCCTATGTAAAGTTTTTTTTTTATGTTTATCAAAATAAGGCTTCAAAAATAATCCACTAATGAAGGAGTATTTGAACATAGTTGAATCTCATTTATGCTAGTCTTCAACAGTAAAATTAAATGTATTTATAGTAATTTTAATACTCTTGCTATTACTGTGATGTATAATATTTATATATCAATATCTCATGCCAGGGCTGAAAGCACAAGTAGCTAGTCCTGAGCTCTGGTTATCAGTCCAAGGACCTCCATAATTACTTTTTTATATCCTACAGTCTTTATTGAGTAAAATAAAAAATACAAGCTATTTATAAAGCTCTATAAATAAAGCTTTATTAATATGGAGACATTCAGGGAAAAATAACCCAGAATCTTTAAGTAACTGAAAATAACAGATTGTTTTCTTCTTGATCCATGAAACACTGCTGTTATTATTGCAGGTAAACCAAGCAAGCCGAAAGGTCCACTTAAGGTTTCTGATGTTACATCAGAAGGTTGTAAACTAAAATGGGACAAGCCAGAGGATGATGGGGGTGAACCAATTGACCACTACGTTGTTGAACGCATGGATACTGAGACAGGACGTTGGGTTCCAGTTGTGACCAGCAAGACACCAGAGGCAGAGGTGAACAAGATTACTTCAAAAAATTTGTCTAGTGTAATATTGATGGTGGAGCTGACAAATATATTATTTTTAATTACCAATATAGCGCTATATTAATATTTTTGGTCATACAAAAACAAACTAGGAAAAATGACAAAATGTGTTCAATATAGTTTGGATTACAATATTCCTAAAGAGCCAAATTATATTATACAGAATGTCTATTAACACTCTGAGAAAACTTTGTGTGATTATAGGGGATGTCAAAACAATTTTTTTTATAAAGTAGATATGAATCTGTGGATAACCTGAATGGGTAGTAGGATGTGATGCTAAAATAAACTGTGGATTGGTAGGGCTTTTTTACAATTCATTCAGACTTTCAACATTTCTGGTTTAGTGTAAGCGTTAAAAGTCATTTGTGTGGTCAGACTTGACCTGGATATGGTTGCCCATATTGCTAAGGCAGCCGCAACCATCAGGGATCATGTTGGTGTATTTGAGCGCTTATGGCAGAGCCTGCTACATCTATTAGGGCTTAGGGTCTATCGTGTTTAATGACTGTGATCTTGAACATTTACTCGGTGTACCTTAATATTAAAAGTAAAACATTTAATTTATTAACAGACACAATGCTAAAAAAAAACATTAACTTATAAACCCCCCTAAGCAAAAAACACTTATTATTACTAATCTTGTATCTAGTAAACGTAAGGAAGCTCCTCTGACCCATTGTACATTAAAAAAAATGTTTGTTTTGACATCCTCTATTGCCTCACAAAGTTTGGTCAAATAGTTCATATACAACCTCTATATCAAACCATTTAAATTGACAATATACTAGAAAAGTTTAAATATCAGTTTTAATATTATTACTGTTATATTTCATATTCAATTTAAATCTAAAAAATTAAGTTTGATTTTAATATTGCACCATTTTGTTGTCTTTGAATAGTCATAGGCTAAAGGCCAATAGATTGTTAAATTAACGTTAAACTTGGTAGTAAAACAGGGTGCTAAAAAAACTTTAGGCTCGTCCGACACCCTAGCTCCATCGGTAACATGTCTGCATAGTGAGCTAAGGGTCCCGAGCTCGATTCCTGGCATGGCCGAAAAATTTATCATTTGTGAAATAGGTGTTTCCCCTTTCACAGTGATGAATTAATAACTGAGGGACTGTGTGCTGTGTGTGTTCTAGAATTAAGTTAGTAAGTTGTGTGCTTATTTAATCGGTCACATAAATATCTCAAATAAATGAGGATAAAAACATTAAATGCTTGTATATTGGGGTGTGGTAATCCCCTAAATAAATAGACTGCTGGCTTTTTCTTTGAAGACTAACATACCCTAATATCCAACATAGAGTATATGGCTATTTAAAAGATTTCATTCAAATTTTGTGTAATATATTATGTTTCTAGAAGTGATCAGGCATATAAACTAGCATCTGTATTTTTTTGAATTAATTGCTTCTACAACTTATCAATATAATAATGGTCACTAAGTATTAAATTATATTTTAACTAACTTTATTTATAAAATATTGTAGATGAAAATCTAGGAACTTCATAATTTATATTTTTTTACAGTTAAACATGTTATACTAAAATTAAAATACATTCACCTCCACAGACTTGCATTCGATTTACACAATTTGGTTTATTGAGGTAAAATTACTACCCAATTTAACGAAAAATACTCTTCATTAAAATTATAACGAAACACTTTGGATCATCACCATTCACCTAATGATTAAGAATGGGGTACACACAAATTTGATAAACACGCCAGAGATGTACTAATCCATAAATGACTAATTTAATAACAAGTAATGGTAAACACAGTGGATTTCAAAAACTATTCGATGGATACCTGGATATACATGAGCATGACTATAGGTAGATTACCCTTAATACTCAATATGCCTAAACCATGCAGAGGTCCTATTTTGAGCAACATCTTCTGTTTAAGTACCGGACACAACTAAACAGCTACTCACTTTGTCCCTAGAACTGTGCATTCATCCCTAACTGCAATGTGCACGCTCACATTACAGAAGCCATGGTTTCAAACTCAGGATTTCGTCGCAATCTAGGTGTCCATCCTTTGACTTCAAATAATTATTAGTTTCAACTATCCGTTTCAGTATCTGTACATTATTAATTTTGAGTGAATTATCCTGTTAAATATTTTGGTCAGCTTTTGGTGTCCAACAATAACTCTTTTAAATAAAAACTTCCCTTTTTAAGTAGAATCAATATTTTTTATAAACATTTTAGTACTCATATGTGAATCTTACGTTTACCATAACTAATATATTTTAAAGAATTATTTATTTCAAATTATAATTTTACATCAAAGATTTATTTGGAATTTCATTTCAAACTAAATTTTTATA
Organism: Timema bartmani; assembly: GCA_902151455.1. Lineage (NCBI taxonomy): Eukaryota > Metazoa > Arthropoda > Insecta > Phasmatodea > Timematidae > Timema > Timema bartmani. Next base: position 68,220 of record CABFWB010002698.1, on the reverse strand, counting down.
TCCATTGCTCAGAATCTATTGTCCATAATTTACGGTATTATCAATTTGTTGCGGCACGGGTGTGCACTTTACGTCTCGATGCAGTGCTGCTAGTTTCATACTTTAAACTTTCAATAATTAAATATCAGAGTGGGGTTGACCTTTGACTCCCTTTGTCTCCATCTTGAAAGTTTTTTTTGCCCCCACTTGCCCTTGACTATGTCATCCAGGTAAAAGTCAACTCTTCTTACTGCTACTTCCCCATCTCAATAGAATACCTTGGACTTTCCTGCTGGGTTGCCCGTTCCTGTTAGGTTCACCAGTCCTCCTCATTTCAAGTAACCCTCTAGTACTACTAGGGACACCACTCGTACTGTTGAGCTGTCTGAAATTAATGGCTAAGGTAAAGTTGACGCTCCCTAAGGTTGTAGGGCTCCCTTGGCTCGTTGATGCTCTCAGCAATGTCTGCCATCATCTGCTGATAATATCACGCCTCTTGTGACCATTCCGAAACAGTAGTGTAGGCTCCGTCGTTGGTGATGGTCGAGAGGTCTGTCACGATAATACTTTCCTCGTCAAGTGTGTGTCTCCTCCTGTCTTGGATCTTTTTAGTTTAATGTTCTCGAGTTCAAACTCAGAATTTTCCAGTTCATTTACAGGATCCACAGCTGTCATCTTTGTTGAGATTGGATACCTTCAATTTCTTCTAGTTCACCGCTAGGGGGGTGAGGAGGGTTAACCAGTGACCACATCTTTTTCATCGACGTTCAGGGGCTGCACGCCATAGTTTCAGTCTGTTTGCCTGAATAACAACCTCCTTCCTGTTAAGTTTAATTTTGAAATCTATGTTACCTAGTATAATGAGGATTTTATATAAACCCTTATATTGTTTTGCCAGTTTCCTTGAAACGTGCTGCTTTAAGACTATGTCATACAGATAAACAAAGTCCCCAATGCATTAAATTCTGTTTAATGTTTTCAGGTCATAAAATACATTCTACTTCTTTCAACCTTAATAGTATATGGTCCATTAAACGTTGATAAGAATCTTTTGGTCAAACCAAATGCCAGTCGTTTATTGTAGGCATTGAGTAGGTGTTGAAATTGCAGTTTTTTTCTCTGTCAGCTGGTTCTACCTCTTGTTTCCAGATACCAACTCTCATGTCAACAATACTAAATAACAAACAGTTTTCCAGTCTATCCAATAATTCTGTGCTAGGGGCAAAAGGTAGGCATCCCTTCACATAACAGAATGTAGTACTCTAAAATCTGTATATAAACAGTATTATATTGTTCCATCTGGTCTTGTTCTATTTACTAGAATACAGTGCGCTGATAATGGAGAGTCGAACTCTTTGCTACCCCCTAAGCTAACATATCTTCCACCATTTCTTCCAATATTTACTTCTGTGACTGTGGTACCCTATATGGCTTTTTGTGTATTGGCCTAGCATCCCAAGTATTGATATAGTGTTTCACTTTATGAGTACACCCGAGATTTCTTGCTTCAAGTTCAATAATCAATTCTTTGTATTTTGACAAACATTTTCTAATTTAATTTCTCAAATGGGTTAGTTTATCTTTAAAGATATTTTGCTATTCACTTTCCTTATGAAGGTGTTTTTGCTTCGATTCCTGAAAAGTCTTGCTAGCTAATGGCATCTTAACCTCGCCTTGGTTATTAGTATATTATATTTCCAAAGGCACTGCTCTGTTTTGTAGGTCCCTATCATCCACATTGCGTCCTCAGGTTGGGGATAGAGGATACGGCCTTCAGATATGAAGGGTAGCTGCGAATATATTGAATAAGCAGTCGCGGACAGTCGATAGAGGTGGTCCTCCAGCTAGGGGGTTGGGCTTAGGCGTGATAAGCTCACACCGTAAAAACATGTAATCGAGAAACACTAAAAAGTATGCCATTGCTATCCCTGGAGTAAAATTTTCCGGATATAAAATAGTCCGGGTGGGGACTACTCCGGTAAAGGCATGGAATGGTAAATCTAGGAAAAAGATTATGATTGGAACGTAAAATGTTAGGAGTTATATAAGCCAGGGGCGCTACAATCAATAATAGATGAAGAAATTAGGTTTGGCTTAGATATAGTGGCAAAACAATAGGTTAGGTGGTCAGGAGATGGTAGGGTAGATACAGGTGAATACATTTTTTTTTATGAAGGAATGAACACACATAATCTAGGCACATGCTTTCTAATCCACTGAAGGAGTATGTCAACAGTCAAGAACATAAAATTAACTAGCGTGAGGATGTCAAGTATAGTGGTAGCAGGCAGGTTGCATAATACGGTCATCATCAATGTACATTGTCCTACAGAAGACAAAGATGACTTAATAAAGGATAGTTTTTATGAGGAGCTAGAACACCTGTATGACCAGTTCTCGACCCATCACAGGACAATTATGATAGGTGACTTTAATGCAAAGAAAAGGAATGAAGAACTCTTTAGACCTACAATAGGAAAAGAAAGCCTGTACGACATCTGTAATGAAAATGGAATAAGAGTGGTATATTTTGACACATCAAAGAACCTTATCGTGAAAAGTAATTGCAAGCATAAGGATATGCATAAATATACTTGGATCTCACCAGATGGGTATACATATAATTAAATAGATCACTTGCTGATTGATAAAAGACGTCATACAAGCTTACTGGATGTCAGGTGATACAGGGACGCAGATTGCGATTCAGACCCCTACTTAGTAGTAGCAAAACTTAGGATGCGTCTGTCAATAACAACAAAGCGAAATTAAATGGGCAAGCTAGATAGATATGATGTAGAAAAACTGTCAGATGGAGAGTGTAGGAATACATATCTAATTTAAATTTCAAATAGGTATCCTGTCCTAGAATGCTAGCAGAAAAGTGAGGAAAATACACATCCAGAGAAACAGTGTTAAAGTGTCAGGAATAATATTAGATATGCAGCGAAGTGTAGTGTAATTCTCTGTAAAAAGAATAAGAAGAAGCCATGGTTTGGCATCGAATGTTCAAAATTAATAAAGGAAAGGAGAGAAGCAAAATTGCATTGGTTAGAAAGTCCTAGTGAATTGAGTTCTAACCCATTTATTATTGCAAAACAGAAGGCCAGTGCCTCATTTAAAAACAAAAAGAGAGAGTATTTAAAGGGTAAAGTTAGCTAAATAGAACAAAATAGTGAACATAAGAATATCAGGGAACTTTATTTAGATATTAACGGATATAGGAAAGGTTATCAGGCAAGGTTCAATTTAGTTAAAGATGAGAAAGGTAATCTGATGGCAGACACGTGCGGTGTTTTGAAAAGATGAAACGACCTCTTCAATAAAGTTTTGAATGTTCACCAAGGATCTGATTTAGGTGAGGCTATCGAAATCCATACTGCTGAGTCACTAGTCCCAGAGCCAAGTATTAGTGAAGTCAAAGGAATTATTAAGAAGTTACAGAATCATAAAGCTCCAGGTATAAATTCAATAGAGCTAATAAAGGGAGGGAGTGAAATTTTAGTAATAGAAATTCATAAACTTTTATGTTCCATATGGAAACATGCCACAAGAATGGAAGGAAAGTATATTAATACCTATTTTCAAAAAGGGAGATAGAACAGATTTTAATAACTATATAGGAACCTCACTGCTACTTGCTGATGATTTAGGAATATTTTGCCTAATATAATTTTAATGAGATTGACGCCATATGCAGAGGAAATAATTGGGGATCATCAGTGTGGATTTCGACGAAATAGATCAACAACAGATCAGATTTTTACTATGTGGAAAATATTAGAAAAAAGTGGGAATTCAACATGACGGTACATCATTTATACATAGATTTTAAAAAGGCCTATGATTCATTTAAAAGGAAATAAATTATATGACAATTTAGCTAAGTTTGGAATACCCAAAAAACTGGTCAAGCTAATTGAGATATGTTTGAGAGATACGCCTAGCAAGTTACGGGTTGAATCTCACCTATTATATGATTTCTAAAAACATAATCGATTGAAACAAGGAGATGCATTTTCCCCATTACTCTTTAATCTAGCAAGGGTTGACATTAAACTGTACAATACAGCTCATGGGTACGCAGATGATCTAGCTTTGTTAAGTAATAGTAAGGAAGCTGTTGCAAGAAATGCAGAAATTTTATTAGAAGCTAGTAAGGAAATAGGTTTTGAAATAAACGCTGAAAATACAAAATATACGATAGCACAGAGAACACAGATTGAGGACGATGATTTAGATATTACAACAAACAACATATCATTTGATAAGTTTAATGAATGCAAATATTTAGGAACAATTTTAACTAGCAATAACAATATTAGATTGTAAATTAAGAAAAGAGTCCAGTTGGGAAATACTTATTACTCAGTCAGTAATTGTTGGCCTCTCGCCTGCTACCAAGAAACTCAGAATATACAAAGCCATAATTTTACCGGTTCCCTATGAGTGTGAAACATGACCTCTTACCTTAAATAACGAAAAGAAATTTAGGATATTTTAAAACAAGGTGCTTAGGAAAATATTTGCTCCAAAAATGAAGATAGTGGGGAGTGGAGGAGGCTACATAATTATGAACTGCAGGCCCTGTACTCATCACCAGACATTGTTAAGGTAATAAAATCCAGCAGGTTACGATGGGCAGGTCATGCAGTATGAATGGGAGTATCTAGAACCGCGTTCAAGGTATTGAATGGCATACCCAATAGTAAAAGACCAATTAGAAGACGCAGATGGGAGGATAACATTTGGATAGACCTGAGAGAGATATGGTGTAATGAGATAGACTTGATAGAATTATTTCAAGATACAGATAGGTGGCCTGCTTTTGTGAGTGAGGTAATGAACTTTCGAGCTCCTAATGCCATAGAGTAGGTAAATAAAGGCACTGCTACCCATGACAAAACACTAAACATTTTCAAAAATATTATTTTATTTGGCTCTCCTTCAACTTAACATATCTGGGCTCTAAAAATACTTTTTATGCCACTTATTTGTGGTGTTTTACAATTTGTCCTTTAACTAGTGCTTAGACATGCCTTGGTAAAATTGTTTTCTGAATACTAAAGATGCTTTATTGTTAAGCTTCTTCCTATACCTTGATTTACATACTGATTCGTTCCAACTTTCGCTTAAGCTTCCCATCAGTTCATTCAGTTGTGTTATCTTCTGCAAATCTGCTTGGTTTGGTCCTTTCATGGGACACCCCTTGGTTTACTCAGTGTTTCTCTGGAATTCCCACTCACTCTTACCAATACACAATTCATGGGTTATTAAACAATGGATACCCCAAGGATTGGCTAATGACCTTAACCCTCACTTATGCAGGGTATGCTCTGCCTGTATATTATTTTAGGCTCTCTGCCACTCTGCCAGGGTGACCAATTAACTTTTGGTGGTTGGGTACTTATGGCCTTTCCTCTTTGTCTGCACTCAGACATATAATACCCTTTGTCTGGGAGCCAAAACATACCACATCTCTTTGGGTTAATTGATTGCAATAAGCTACTTTCTTCCCCTTTATTGGCTTGTGTTTATTATTATCAGATTGTAACATGGTTGGTTCAGCCCTGGCATTGTGCCAGCACCCACAAGCTCAGTGGCCCTTTTTACATCAGATTTGGCAGTCTTTGGTGCCACTGCCCCGGTAAATTTGCTATCCTTCTGCGCCTGATTTCTGTGGTCCATTTCCTCTGGACAGCTGGTAGAAATTAAAGCTTTGTCTATCCTACAAATTGTCCCCGTAATCTTCAAAGCATCGTCCAAGGTTGCATAAAACCTGTGTTTTAGCATTATCTATCAAACCTGCGATAAAAGCGTAACAATTAAATTTTGTTTCCTCGATAATTACAGATTGTTTAATTGGCTCCTCAACCCACCTAAAAGTTTTGTCACAAAGTATTTTACACCTGTCAGAAAATTCCTAGTCGCTTCCAATATGATTTTGAACTAAGGTTTGTAATTTCCAATAATAATAATACTATTGTGCAAGATGGTTTTCTAGAAAATCATTCGATAGATTTAGTTTTGATCCTCAAACTATCTATGTCAGACTGTAACTCACATTTGAAAATTGAAAACTCACTAACCTTTCCTTCTAGTTTCAAAATAATTATCAAAATCTTATTTTGTTAAGTCCAGTAACCTAATTTGGCCTTTTATTCAACCAAATTGAAAAAATACATAGAAATGTTGTTTCAATCATCTCTCCAAGGTTTATTGTTGAAAAATTAATTTTTCTCTTTAATTGCTCGTAGGGAAGTATTTTAATTCATTTAATGCATTAATTTTCTTTGAAATCATGTCAAATGCTTGTTGAATCTTTACTTATGTTCTAAATCCATTAAAAAAAAATTAAACAATTATTATTTCAATAAATTTTTATTTAATTTACTTATAAATTTAATCATATTTTTTTTTAATATGGTTAACTTGTGTGTCTTATTTTATCTGCTTTAACAAGAATTAAACACCAGCAATTTCAGCCACATCTTATGGTTCAAAGCACAATAATGTCCATGTTCACTAATATAAGTTTTTCCAATTTCTAAACTGTACACATTTTATATAATTAAAACACTGGTATTTAGTTTTTCTAAGTCAATTACCTAGCTCATTTCTTTGGACGCCCATTCTTAGTTTTGAGTATATCCTGTGAAATATGTTGGTCATATTTGTATCCATAACATAGGTATTTTTTTCATAAAGAAGCTCATTATGAATCTAATTTATTTGTGACACATGAGTTTAGAGAATTGGAGTTAACAAATGTTATAATAATGAAAATTGATAAAAATAAAGCAACAAAACTAAACTAATCAGTGCAACATTAATGATGATAAACCACCTAGGATGAGAGTAAAAATGTTGGTGGAATCCACTGCACAATGGTGAAATCTTCCTTTCTTCTGTCATCTCTAATAAAAGTAGTCATATACACATTTAAACACAAATTCAGTAATATTTCGGCATTGTTGCCTTTATCAAACAAAAACAGAAGAATAAAGAAGTCACCTTTGTACATATAATTCTTCCCACAATTTTACTTTTTTCCCTAGATGGGCTTTCTTCTTGCAGTTTGGTTTATTTAATTTTTATAGATTTACAATATTATAAAATCATTTAGCCACTGTGCCGCCTCATTGATAAACAGGTAACAAATATTGTAAGACCTTTAAACACAAACACTATGTTTAAAAAAATGTGAAACACATATTGGGCCAGTAAAATTTTCTTCAAAATAATCTAATACACTTTTCCCCTCCAGGTCGCTGGTCTGAACGAAGGCAAAGAATACCAGTTCCGTGTCAAGGCTGTGAATGCTGAAGGAGAATCTGAACCACTTGAAACTGAGATTCCAACTCTGGCGAAGAATCCTTACAGTGAGTTGAACATTAGCCATTTAATCCATAGGAAGAACTGTCAAATAGGCCTAAGGGTTTGTTTTTATTTATTTTTATTTATTTATTTAGCACCGCGTCTTACTACCCGTTCGGGTTATACGCTTAAGTACTAATTACGCTAATGGATTAGAAATTGGGAGGGTTGAATTTAGAGGAAGTGAACCCGCACTTGCGTGGAGGGAGAGTGGAAAACCATTTAGGAAAAACCACCCCCAGTTCACCCGACCGAGATTCGAACCTCAATCTCCCCGTCCTCGGCGGTCGAGCTCAACACGACTAGCGCGTTAGCCAACTACGCCACCGAGGTGGGTCTAAGGGTTTGTTGGATTGTAGCTTTGCTACATATAGAAATACGTCCAGTGATTCCTTGAAATCTTGGATATCTCTACATTTAGTAAAATAACATATAAGGGACATTTTCATATCTAGACTTGCTTTCTCTAACGCTTTTATGATGTTAGGTTGCAAAACTACAAGTATTTTCATGTGCTGTGGTATTACTCCTGTCAATAAACTAACTTCCAAACCAAACAAGACAAAACATATTTTAGTCCTACTTCCTTCATTTCATCACTGTGAAAGGAGAAACCACCCTGTCTTCAATAATTTACTTGGTGGCTGAGGCAAAGATAAAATGGTATGTCAGACTGTAATTCATTGATTGAAATTGATTATCTTCGTCCCAAAATGAGAAATGTCTTTTATTGAAATCTCACTTAAGAATTATTATAAAAATAATAAATGTGATACTTGTTGCCAAATATTGTTGGTCCATTTCTTATTGTAAATAAAATATTTTGGTTGAAATGGTCTATATTTTGGTATATTGCCGTTACTAAAAATTAATTTAATTATAAATGCTAATATTATATGTGTTTTAGTGTAACCTTTAAACTTTAATACAGATTTTAACCAAACTTAAAATGAAAAACCCTCACAATAGTAATGGATGTAATGGATACTTTTTATCATCCATAGGACTTCTATTGCACATAACAAGGGGGTGTGGCCTTTAAAACAAAGCACAGTTTTTGTTATATTTATACTCCCAAAAATAAGATAACACCTAAATTCTCACATCTAAGTTCTGGATTGCTTTTTCAAGGAGTAATATAATCAAAAAACCAAGATAAGTATGTTTAAGTATAAGCAATGTTTTGTAATAAAATAATCATCTTTAGCCAAAGTTACTGAATACAGTTCTCACATATTTTATTTTCAATAATCTGAATAAACTTTTAAAAACAATATTTATTGTGCTTACCCATAAGTTTGAGAAATTAATGGCTCTGGTGATAAATGTACAATTTATTTGAACAAACTTTTTAGTTATATTGATTGTTAGTTTAATATCTTATCTCATAATTAAGAACTTTAAAATATCTATTATAACATATTTTGTCCATGATCCACCCATCATCAGAAGTCTAGTTACAAGAGTGATGCCTTTGACCATGCGGCCACTGAAGCGACTCTGAAATAATTGAATTTTTTAAAACATTTTATTTATTTTTATTATTGAAGCTAAAGCTTATTATATACAACATATAGCTAATAATTAAAAAAATAAAACATCTTCTTGGTTTACTAATACAGGTGGGCACACGTTCTAAATGTCTTTAGCCTACTTTGGCAGTGTGTAATGCATTTTTTTTCCTACATGGAATCCCACTCTCCATTCACACACATTTTGATACACTACTTTAAAATGATACCTTTCTCTCCCTAGCACATTAGCCTAACTAATATATGCATACAACTTGAGCTCGCAGTAAGATGCATTAAAAACATATACGTATATCTTAGTGTCTTAAATGGCCAACACATGAGTGTAAGACTAATTTACTGTCTGCTATTGTTGTAAAATCTGGGTATAACATTACTCGAGATAGGGAATAAAGTAAAATACATGAATTTTCAAAATATCCATGATGAAACATTAATTTGGGTGTGAGTTTTAAAGCATTATTCTAATATACCTACGGTCCAGTTTTCACTTCTGTGGTTTTACATGACAGCTAGCAGAAGCGAGCAGATGGTATCAGTAATGCCAACATTGTCTGAAAGTAACTTTGGTCAACATATTTGTAAATAATAATAATTTGCTAAGTGTTACTATTATTATCACTAAAAATATTATCAATCACTTTTAACAATGCTTCCCCAAGGAATACAGTATAATTTTCTTTTACATAATTTAATTTAAGAAAAAAAAGTCTAGTAGATTCATTCTAGTTTTTCTTTTAATTCTTGTGGCAATTACAGTTTAAATAGAGCGTGAAATTTTACATTTAATGGTATTATTGTATTATATTCAGTTATTAATATTTTTATAACTGGCCTCGCATATCTTTAACATAAATAAATGGTTTGTGATAATAAAGATGAAAAAAGATACAAAATGTTTTTGAAATAATATTAAGTTTAAATTTTGTAAACACCGTGTAGGAATACAATTCAACGTTCAACCTGCAACAAGTTCCACTACGTCATCAACTGGCAGCAAGCTTCTATCCAGTGGCCTATATTTGTTTTCAGCATATAAGGCCACTTTTAACGTTCTCTTGCTTTTAATAATTAATTTGAATTAAACAGCAAAAGAAATCTTCAAAACTTAACAACCAACCAAACGGTTAATTTCATAACCAAAATCTAACAATTTTAAATAAACATTATAACAGTGAATTCTCGTATAAAATACAGTTAGTAAAACCACGTGCGTGAGTCACAAGGTTGAAGCGAATAAAATATTTAATACTTGTAAAATTTGTAGTTGAGTATTTACAGGCGTATCTTTGCTACCGTTAATAATTTTACTATAACTTTGAATAATACAGTGTCTTTTTTGAATATTAATTCGGCTACTTAGTAATCTGTGTGTTCTTTTGTGAATATTATTTGGGTGTTGGAAAAATTAAGGTTTTTTTGGTGATCTTAGAATAATTATTTATCTAATATTAAAGCATGTGATAAAAAAAAGCGAGTGTTTCTGAGTGATCGATATACATTAATCAAAAATTTAACTAGGATAGCTTTTGATTTGTCATTGTAATTTATTTTACAGGCCTAAACATATTTTCTAAAATATTGATTTTTGTTTGGTAAATTATTTAAAGTCATTATAAATAGGCCTACATATTAAAACAAAATAATTTAACAGATTGTAAAGGCGATTCAATATATGTGGATTTTGTTTACCTTGATGAAACCACAAATGTTTAATTTTTAATTGCTTTTTCCAGTTCATAACCTCAAATTGATGGCTGTAGAACATATAAAACATACAGTCTTTTATCATATTTTATTTTATTTGTTAGTGTTGATTTGTTCAAGCCATTAGGTCTACTTTATTTATTTTTAAATAAGCACCACCAGACTACCATAGCTGGGTGTGAAAAAAAAATTCTCAATAACTGGGTTCAGGTATCAAGTGAAACTTTAATTATGATATCACAGTATACCTATATAATACAACTAGGCCTAGGCCTTTATGAAAAACATGGTCACTCTCGAAAAACTTTTACACTACTCATAGGTGTTGACATTTAGTTGCAAGAAGGTCTTACATAGCCACATAAGGTTTTAGTTTTTAAACACTAGGCTACCACAGCTGTGTGTGAATAATTTTTTCTCAGCGAATAGGTTCATGTTTCAAGAGCAACTTTAATAAATGTAGTGGGGTGACCTGGTGGTCTAGGGGTAAGGTGTCGGACTTCTGTGCTGGGGGTCCAGGGTTCAATCCTCTGTCCCAGCACAGATTTAACTGATTGCCAAACCCTTCCTTCTCTTCTGACAAGATGTGTATTAATTCACAACTTGTGAATGTGTGGAATGCCAGGCCTCCACCGTGGTTCGGATTCTACGTTAAACTGTAGGTCCTCCATTTCATATTTAAATTTTCAATTCAAATTTAATATTATAACATTTTAAAATTATAATATCTTATCACGTTTATAATGTTATTAACAATACTATTAACCAATAATTATTTGCAAAATAACAAAAAAACAATTACAAAAAATTATTTATCTCTAAAAATAAAAATAAAATGGGATTAAATGCAAAATTAAAAAAAGTTAACATTGTGGAAAAAATTAATAATTAATACTAGCCCTAACATCAACATATCAAGGTCAAAAATAAATAATAAATAAATAAAACAGTCATATATGTTTCTTGTATAGACTTCAATTTTGGCTGTCAGAAGTGACAGCTGATAAACACATGTTTTTGCAGATCATGTTTTTCACATTTATAATGTTATTAATAATACTATTATACTAAAAATTATTTATTTATAATAATAAAAACTAATATGGGATTAAATGCAAAATTAAAAAAATAATTAATATCACTGAAAAAATTAATAATTAATACTAGCCCTAACATCAACATATCAAGGTCAAAAAAAATATATAAAAATAAATATATATAATAAAAAATAAATAAAACAGTCATATGTTTCTTGTATAGACCTCAATTTTGGCTGTCAGAAGTGACAGCTGATAAACACATGTTTTTCCAGATCATATGGTTCGGTGGAGGGATACATAATTTGGTCTGGTGACTTTTCAAAGCTATCAGCTGTCAGCTGTGAGCTGTCAGTCAGCACCACAAAAGTTATAACTCACCTATAGCTGTTAATACAAATTATATTATTATATTCAGAGTGGGTCTAGGTTTTGCTAAACTAAGTAGAGTTAGATTAGGTAAGACTAAGCAAAGTTCATGTTCATCTATTTTAAAATAATTAATTAAATAATAACTAAAACGATGTTTGGTAAAGATAGATTAACTCATAATAAATTTATATAGGCTAAACTATGTCAAATTATATTTGACGATAAACTTTATATGCAAAGTTGGGTCTAGTTAAATCAAATTAAGCCATATTTATATCCGGTATATTGCATTGAGAAAAGTTAGGTTAAGTTTGATGAATTAGGTTAACTCATTTCAAGCTTTATACAAGGTTACATGATCATGTAAGGTTAAACTTTCAGGATAAACAGTGTGTGCATAAAATTTTGCTGTAAACTATAAATGCTTTCAAATATATTTTGATAGCTATAAGAATAGAATGTTCACATGAATACATACTTTTTAACAAGTGTTAATTGGTAGATACTAGAGATGGGCAGTTCGAATCCCTCAAATTTTTTGGTATTTGAGAAATTTGAGATTCATAAAAATCTCAAACAAGTATTTCGAATAGAATTTATAAAGACCTTGACTTGATACAAGAATTTTAGTCATTTGGTAAAAAAATGATATAGACTTGTATAGTTGAGAGACTAACAATATCACAAATAAAAAACAAAATCATTTTATTTATATAATTAACTGAAAGAATTTCTCTGTCATTTATAATGTAATATACATGACAAACAAGATAGTTTTTGTTAGTAACACCAAGCCTTAACCTTCCTTTTAAAAATTCAATCTAAAATATCTTCACAATAACTAAAATTGTACATTTTTAAATATTCTAGATTTGGAAGAAAATTTAATTTTTGGATTTGCAAACTATAGGATTTGACCCATTTCTAGCCAATACAATAGGCCTATATTAAGAATGAAATGTTCGGGGAGTGTTTTTAAATAACACATTTTCTTTTCTTTGACATATGGTAGCCTAAAATATATCGATGGCACAGCATCAGAAAAATACTAGCACTGGTTGTCATGCGATCTAAAGTATTGGGTTTGCAATAGATAGAATTTATATTGAAAGAGATAAGCTTGATTCACACGTTCACCAAAAATAGAGAACAGAATCTGCTTGAGTGGTGCAGCAACTCACACGCTGTATGTTGACTCTAACTTGGTGACCTGGTGGTCTAGGGGTAAGGTGTCAGACTTCTGTGCTGAGGGTCCGAGGTTCAATCCTCAGTACCGGCACAGATTTATCTGATTGCCAAACCCTTCCTTCACCTCTGACAAGGTGTGTATTAATCACAGCTTGTGAATGTGAGGAATGCCAGGCCTCCACCGTGGTTCGGATTCCACGTTAAACTGTAGGTCCTCCATTTCATCTCACAATCACCCTACCATTACACATTAGCGTAAGTGCGTATAACCCGAACGGGTAGTAAGTCGCGGTGCTATAATAATAATAATAATAATAATAATAATAATAATAATAATAATAATAACTCTAACTTAAAACAGCTGATTATCAACTTTTTTTATTTTCTAGTATATACACACATCTTTTAGATGTTTTCAAATTATAAAGCTGTGTCATGACAATCAAATATATCGAAACACACTTTGCATTAACGAGTTATTTCAAATCACCTCACAAAGGCCAACGAATCAGCCTGCTTGCTTCTAACTGTACAGCGCATGCATTGTCAAATGCGCATGCGCACTGATTTGAGATGGTTAGTTTTGGGTTTTGATTGGTTCTGAGTTTTGATTGGTGCTCATGTGCTGAACATCTCTGGCAGAGCGGACGAAGTAGAGATGAGTTGAACTTTAGCAGAACAGCTCGCGCCGATGAGTCGAAAGTCTTGTGAATGGCTTAGAGCTCCTCACATGACCCCGTTTCTGTGCTGTGCTTGCTTTTTGGCGAACGTGGGAATCCACAGTTAAGAACGAGGTTTACTTGCAAATAACTTTGAAATGACCTTCAAATTTAAAGGCAATTCGTAACTGGTGCAGGCCTGTCTTGAGTTGTGTACAACTGAGAAGATAGAGAGAGAATGAGTTGGGCAGGGATGTGTAACTTTGGAAATGAGCGACAGCTTATCACTTTCTCGGAAATACCTGAAATCTCTTTTCTTTTTCTTGAGAATAGTAATTCTACATACTTGTTAACTTCCCGTAAAATAAAAGAGTAATATTTATTTTTGATATTCATTCATATCAATTTCTCAAAATCTAATCCATACTGAAAATAATGTGATGACTAATAACAATAGAAATAGAAACAATTTTGGGGTGGTTACAGAACTAGTAAAGCATTATTCATTCGGACTTGCTATTCTGTGTCCCGGTTTCACAAAAAACTATGGTTAAAATAGATCGCAAGAAATGCATTCAAACAAATAACTTTTCAGTGTTAGGACATATGATTCGTGGAATTTTTTGGCCTAAAACACATTCGCATTTTTAATATAGAGTCCTTTGTATCATATAATTTGCAAACATTTCTTTGAAAATAATACAAAATATTTGTTCTTATTAACAATACTAATCTTTAAGATGATAATAATAATTAAGTTATTTAATACTTAAAATAATACTTTATTAAAACTGATTTTGCAGTGTAAATTTGTGGAGCTACTCCCCCTCCTCCAATTGATTTGGATACACTTAGCCAGGGGCGGATTTGCCACTCTGCCGCCCATAGGCACTAGAAAATTTGCTGCCCACTTTTTATACTTTAATTTCTAACCTTCTAAACCCCTGTTTTCCCCCTACAAACCACTTATACGCCAACACACATATACCATATACACAAGTGCTATCTGTGGAATGACAGATAAAAAGTGCTTGCATTATTTGATTATTTATTAAAGTGAGGTTTTAAAAGTATTAAAAATCTGCTTAAAAATTTGATATAAATACTCTTAAACTATCACAACACACATATTCAAATATTGTTTAATTTACTATATAAAGTTTGCATTAGTAGACTGAAGAACAGGTTACTACAAATTAAATATTAGCATGTACACAATAATAAAATAGTTGATAATATCTTTCACCTTGATTTCTGCTGAGTGAACTGGTCAATGACGCCACACAACCATTTTATCCACTAATGACCTTCAATTAAAACGATTGTCAGTGAATTAATATGATCCTCTGTCATATTGGCACATAGATACAGCAAATCATAACAATAACACACACGATGAAGCCATAAAAAAATGTTAACTGGTAGAAAAAATATTTAGTTTATTTCGTCATTCAAAATTTGCCGCCCCTAAAATCTGCCGCTGTAGGCACATGCCTACTAGGCCTATGCGTAAATCCGCCCCTGCACTTAGCTCTCTAGATTTATGCCAACCATACAAAATCGTAACATAACAATCACTTAAGGTATTTCAATGAGTGGTTTGAGTTTCGTTTAGATATTTTTATAGTTTAATATTCTAGAAACTTAATTCGACCTAACTACTATCCCAATAAATATGTCTCCCAGGAACTATTTACTATACTATTAATAGCTAGTAAACACATATACCCTTTCCCTCTAATAAACATTTATAGGCCTACAACTTTATTTATCATGTAAAACACTCGCCAAATATCCATTTTAAACAAAATAGTTAAAACTATTTATTTTAATTGAATTTTCAAAAATCAGTTGTCAGTACACTACCCTAATTTGAGGGCTTAAGTCAAAATTTTAAAAACCCCTCAAGGTATAACCATAATATAATATAATATATAATTATTAAAGTTTGAAAGAAATCCATCAAATTATTTTCTCCTGATCCCCAGGGACATACCAGGGTTGCCACGCACCTGGAAAACAGGGAAAACCGGGAAAATACAGGGAATTTGTTCATGTCTGGAAAAAACCGGGAAAACACAGGGAATTTCACCAAAATGCTAGAATTTACTGGAATTTGTTAGTGAATTTGGGCAAGCTCAAAATAGTAGGAATAATATAGACTAAAATTTGTAACGGGAGAACTGAGCAGTCTAATTGGAACACGTCTCATTTATGATGATTATGCTTACCAGCACCTCATCAGCTTGAGACAAGTCCTGAGCGCAACCGAGACGACTCGTTCGGCAAATGCCGCACCTTTTCGGCTTCTTCCTCACCCCACCAATACCACAAACGTTTCGTTTCCTCCACCCCCATCCTCCAACTTTGGCACGTGTTTCTGCTGCCAGTTGAATGAATTCATTCTCTGGATTTTGGTGTTATTTGTCTGTTTAAAAACGATGACTCCTGTCGAAAGAGTTAAGTATCCCAGATATTAGTGTTTATGTAGCGTGATGTTTTAAGACTACCCTACCTATCTTGCCATTTTGGCTATTTTTAATTTTTTAGAATTTGCGCCAAGGTGTCAATATTGTCCGTTTAAATCTTTATGGGTTTTAACCTGTTTACTACAGTCAACTCCCAATTTAGCGAAGGTGGGTTTACCTGGTTGCTGCCATGGCCAGGATAAAAAAATTGAGTATACTGTAAAGTGAAAAGTTTATGAAAATATTACCTCCAGCGTGCTAGTTTGTCATAAAATTAGAATGGTTGTAAAAATGACCGATTGTGTTTGTGTCCGCGCATAGCTACTTTACCTCTCCCACCCCCTATGAAATGGACTAGCCCACTTCTACCACCCTTCTCTCCAAAGTCTCACAGTTCTTTGTTCTCAGATCTTTCCAGTTCAGTGCAGTGTTAAGTATATGCGATACTTCTAAAATATCGATATTTGAGTATGAAAAAAATAAACGAGAAGTAGATCAATATTTCCCAGTATCGATACTTTCATTTAGCGATAGAAAAATAAAGGCAATAATAAGAAAAGATGAATAAATTTAATAAATGATCGGGAAAATAAAGGAAGTAAAAGGAGAAAAGTAGGTAAATTAAAATCTTTCGATACCGGGTAAAAAATACTGATATTAGTAAAATATCAAAAGCTTGGTATCGAAAGAAAAGTATCGATACTGGTATCGTATCATTCCTAGTGCTAGTTTAGTGTCTCGTAAAAGTGTAAGACATTAAAACTATTTTGAACTCAAAACTTTATATCTAGATATGACCATACCTCAGGACTTTTTTTTATTTTGACCCTAACCCTCAAATTAAAGGTAGTTTACTGATAAGTGATTTTTTTTGAATTCCATATTTTTCGAAAATGGCTCAAAGATTTTGATTAAAATAAATATATATGGACTAATTGACCTCCCAAATAACACCATATATATGTTTTTTCGGTAAAAAAAATCGTTGAGGGCTAGTTTACTGATGAGTGATTTTTTTCAAAAACTTGAAATATTTTAAAATGAGCTTTAACGATTTGGTTCGAAATTGGTATATTGGGCCTTAGGCCTAATAATTGTGTTTGTGGTAAAAAGTTGTTTAAAGGTATTTTACTGATTGATTTTTCAATAATAGTTATTATGATAAATTTATGTATTATTGTGTCGTATAGTTTATTAATCAAGTACTTAATGTATTTGGTAGTTTTCAATGGGTTTGCAGATTTACCATGGAAATTGATATAAAGGGGTTTATTAGCCCTTCACTACCCCGCTAAATTGAGAGTTGACTATTTTTTTTTATATATTTATTACAATATGGTAGGGATGAGGATGGCAGTTTATTAGAGGAAATGCACCTGAATGAGCGACAAAAATCCCATGTTAATTTTATTATTGTAAATTATTATTCATTATTTGTGTGGGCTACTTAGTCTATACAGTACATATACAATAATTAAGATTGGTTAAAATATTTTTTAAACCAAGTAATACATTCTTTTTTTAAAAAAAAAAATAGATAGGCCCCTTATCACATTTAAATCAAAATGGTATTTTTGGTATTTCCACCTTTTTTCCTTCTTTCATTCCATTTAGGGCATACAGCAACTATAATCAATTTTTCCTTCTAGAAAATTTGTGTCATTCATTTCTCATCCTTTTTACAAATAATTCTTAAACATGTGTTTATCTTGCACAATAAAAGATGCCTCCAATGACAAATTACCACTCTTCATTTCTAAAATTTGCTCTAAAACCAAATTTAATGCCTCTATAATTATATGTATAATCTATTAGGTGTCTGGAAAAATGAAAATTTCCTCTGGAAAACCTGGAAAACACAGGGAATTTTGTAATAAGAAAATAGTGGCAACCCTGCATACAGACAAGCAATGGGTCACACAGAAACACAAAATCCACCTTTTTGTTTTCGAGGTCACATAAAACACATAGATTAAACATAATCTCGAGGTTGAAAATGTTCACGATCCAAAACTAAAAATTGTTTTCATTGGCGACAAATACGTATATCTATATTTCCAAATATTTTAGGAATGTATACCTTAAAATTAGTATAAAAAACACTTGTTTTAATTTTATAACATAAATTGTTCTAACTAAAATTACTATTTTTTTTGCACTGGACATTTTTAGCAAAAAAATGGCTGTATGAATGAATATCAAAAACCATAGCCAAAAGTATCCGAAAGAGTGGCTACAAGCATGCCAAGTTTGGTTATGACAAACAAATTGACTCAAATGTATTTTTAAAACACACATACACGGTTATTGCTTTAATTACTTACCTTTCTAGTACACAGTAAAAATTATATACATATATATATATATATATATATATAGAGAGAGAGAGAGAGAGAGAGAGAGAATTTATATTTATATGCATATATTGAGGAGAGCATATTTTTTGGAGTAATACACATGTGAATCTGTTGTCATGTAATGTGTAGACCTTATTTTAGGTTAAAACACACTTAGGAATTCAATATCATGTACTGTTAAATTATGCAATACTTCTACATAAAATTAAAATAATGGTATTTTTAGGCCTACTTAAAATGTGGCAGTTATTGTAATACATTTATAAGAATGTCCCATTAATTCAAGAAACAATACATAATATTGAATTAATTCTACATAATATAATTTTAATTTAGAATTATAATAGTTTTGTGGCTGCAAAAGAAATCTCGTTAAAACATTTATGTAAAAAACGCGCTAAGTTCTACACTAAAAAAATTCTCGTTCAGCCTTGGAAAGAAGTGATATCTAATAGAGTGCCAAGTTCAACTTGCAATGACTTTCACTTCTTTTTTACATTCTGTTTCTGCAACAAAATCAATTATTAAGCTTCATATATATTAAGATATATGAGTAAACATACATGAAAGAATCTGGTATGCCAGTCTTTCTAAGTGTGCAACTGTACGAGAAGTGACAAGTTCTTTGGAAATATATTGGAAGCTGAACTTGGCACTCTTTATATCTCACTTCTTTTCGAGGCTGAATAAGAATTTTAGTAGTGTAGAACTTGGTACTTTTTTACATAAATGTTTTAGTTAGTAATCAATACATTTTTTGAAGATTATGTATAAGAATATGTTTATGTAAGTAGGTACCTGCCTACCATCAGGAGGCATGTGCTCACTTCTTATTAAAGTCATGTGGTGCAACAAATAGATAGAAAGCTGGGAGTGTTCTATTAAAATTAAAATGGATTTGAGGAAAATATTTGGTATATTTTGGAAACAGGTTGAAAAGTTGATATTTCAAGTACTCCTTCTATGCCAATTTTAATTTTCATTCTCAATTCTATGTCGATATGTCCCAGTAACCCTCCATACCACTCACACATTACGAAACATCCTGTTGAAAAGTTGAGATTTCATATTTTACCCTTGGTCTATCTCCAAAGTACTACCTACCTATATGCCAATTGTCAACGTTCTAATTTGCATTGTTCAAGTAACATCCGCCT
>CABFWB010002698.1:0-38773 GCA_902151455.1 Timema bartmani | reverse complement strand
CATGCATACATGCATACATGCATACATGCATACATCTATTCCATTTTCTTCTAATTGGTTTAAAATCATCTTAGTTAAGTGTTTTCCAGTTAAATTGAATGCAGCCACAAACCCAAGGAAATCATCTAGAATAAAAATATTTGCATCAACGTGATTCAAGTAACAAACACAAATGAAAACCTGTTCAGTTCACGAAATATCGGAAGTATCATCAACCAGTACGAAAAATCCTTTGGATATGTTTTTTTCCATAAGGTTATTCAGGATCATTTTATGGCATGTAGTTATGATTTCCTTTTGATCCATACATTTTACCTTCATATATTTGTTTAGTTACTTGATCCATACTCATCCTCTCAATATGCCCAAACCCCTGTAAGAAACTTTTTTCACATTGACCTATTGGATTCCCTTTCAAACGTTTCAAACCACACTCCTTCAGCACCCATTCATTACTTTCCCAGTCCATACGAGTTTTTCCACATACATTTCTTAGATATCTCATCCCAACCACATTAATCATGCTCTTGTGTTTCTCCTGACAAATCTACGCTTCACATCCATCCAACAAGGCTGATGTTAACACACTTTTGTATACTGCCATATTTACCTCTTTCGATACTACTTCATTCTTTGCAATAGTCGACATACATCCAACTACTCTTCAATATGCATTAACAGTCTGTTTATTTCACCATCTAACATCAAATTTTACCAAACCTTTTGCCAAGATACACAAAATCATTCACGTGGTCTAACAATTTTCAATTTATACTAAGTTGACAATCATTTCCTAACCTGTCCTTATCAAAAACCAATACCTTAGTTTTGGAGACATTGATTCAAAGATCCATTATGTCTATCACCACACTCAAACGATTTAATGCATTCTGCAAGTCACTTTCCTTCTCAGCCATTAATACGGCATCATCTGCATGTAACAGCACTCTCACATTCACATTGTATAATTGTACACCAACCGCGTGTCCTCAAGCATCCCTCATACACTTATCCATGGAAACATTAAACAACCATGTATACATAACACAACCTTATCTAACACCCTGTTCAATGAAAACCATTCTCATTTTATTATTACAAACTATTTTATTATATTTTCATGTAGTCCATAGAGAAGGGTCTAATGTACTATTTTATTAATCCGATTTTCAAATCGGATTCTTTATTTTACCTTTAAATCTCGTATTTTAAATCGCTAACTTGAATTTGAATTTTGGAAAAAAATATGAACATAAGAAGAAATAGGAATATAAAATAATGATAGAAAGTAGAGATAGTAGCTAAATTTTAATTTTGTTTGCATAAATTCATTCATTACAACATTCATACATAAGGTTGTGTTTTAATGGTCTCTGGTCTTTTTGTTAAGTGTTTCTTATAATGATGTTGGGGCTGAACCATCATTAAGCAGTATTAGTTAGTGCTTTAAAACCAATATGCTAAATGTTAAAATCTTTTTTTAATCCCGAGTCCTCAAATTTTTTAAATCCTTAAAGATTTGATGTATCAAGGATTTGAGGATCCTACCTTAGTTTCATGTTAAAATTTGAATGGTTACTCTTTTAAAAATAAAATTCATATTAAAAGTTCCTCTTGAAATGCTTATGATTTCAGCACCTCCTCGCATTGATCGTAGTTCTTTAAAGAACCAGACAATTAAAGCTGGCCAAAATATTCGATTTGATGTAAAGATAAGTGGGGAACCACCACCGAGCAAGTCATGGTTCTTGAACAAGTCTCCTCTTGACACTAAAGGTGATATTACTGTAGATAGTGAAGACTACAAGACTAAGTTGATTATTTCATTAGTTACCAGGAAACATTCAGGAACATATGTCATCAAGGCTTCAAACAGTGCTGGTAGTGATGAGGCTTCTGTGGAAATTATAGTTGTAGGTGAGTAATAAACTATTTTATATATATTTGGGAATACAATATTTTTAAACTACTACTCAATAAGATATTAAATCAAAGCTATAAATAAGATTACAATTAAAATCTTTATGATATAATAAAATATAGGATTAAGAAAGATTTATAGTATAATTATAAATGGCTATTTAACGATACATTTAATATACTTTTTTTTGGGGGGAAATATTGTTTACTCTAAATGTTTGGTATACTTTTGTTAGTTAAAATAGCTCATTACTCTACACATATTTAATATTTATGTTTCATATTTAAGGCACATTTTGTAATTAGTGATATATACCTACTTGATCATATTTAGAAAGTGAAATTAGTTTTAAAATCAATATTGACAAACAGGAATAGTGAGAATGAAAATTATTTGATGAATGACATTAGTATTGACTTTAAAAACACATTCTAGTTTTATTTTAGTTAGTTGGCAAAGTTATTTTCTTCAACAATTATCCTTCACCAAAAACAAATGCCATATTATTAATCCTCCCAACTCAGCCAAATAATTATTAACTATATTGTTCTAAAATCAAAACTAGGGAAAAAAAACCTCAATATCTCAGACCATGAAATGGTTTTTTATATACTTCCAAGTCCAATAAAATTATTAGTAAACTAAACATCTGGGAGGACAAAGCTTACAAATTATGTTGGAAGATTGATGAATCGGGTTAGTGAACGAGATCAAATATACTTTATTCAAAAGTTGCTGTTGTAATTCTGTTTTCTATTAAGCATTCTTCACATGCCTTAATGCTGAAATATGTTGAGTGACATGAAATCTTAGGTCAGCAGTACTGTTTTAATTCTTAGAAAAATTACAGAAAAAATTACACCAATTGTTTTTAAATATTGCCTTAGCTTTGCACCTATATATTTATTAACACGTACTATGATATTTTTAGAAGTATTTAACCTTAAAACTGCTAAGACAGAATCATTTATTTAAATAAATAACACCTTTATTATGTAGTTTGATGTCCACAACCCTCAAATTACTAGTGAAATGAAGAGCTAAGCAGCTTTCAGTAAGAAAGTAGTATTAAACTAGGTAGCCACCCCAATAAGATTAAGGGCCAATCTTAAAATGTCTCATCAAAGTCCTCGTAACTAAACTGTTTGTAAAATCTAACCATTGGTTAAACCAGGCATTTTGTTTTACAGTACCATTTTTATGTGCTTTTTAAATTAAGAACATGTGCCTTCCATTATTGCTTATTGTCAACTTTCTCAGAGCGCCAGATTTTGTTCAGAGCTTAATTTGGCCATAGAGAATATAAGCAAGTCATTACAACGTCTATAGAACTGTTATGAAAACACATCAATCAAAACAAGTATAATTTAACACGCCTGTGTAAGGTTATCTGCTATATTTTATCGTTCTGTTAACTCCCGATTATTTGCGATAATGGAGAGAATGAGTACCGTGGATAATCCACATATTTAGTAAAACTATAGATTGTAGCACATTCAATTCAAAGTAGTACTCACCTATCGTGATTGCGTCTATGAAGATGACATTAAAATTCACTCACTATGGTAATAATACAAAAAATTAAATCAATATACTCTATACTCCAAATGGACACATCACTTAAAAAGTCTGTATTAGTATTCTGCTTCATTGCAGCTGCTTCCGTTTCCCTTATCCCGCTATGTATTTTCCTTGACATCAGCTTGTCAGATCAGAGCGTGTCATCTTCTTGTTCCAGATAATTAAGCAGATACAACCCTGAAAGCCCTCCTCCCCCCTTGCATAAACATTTTGTCTCTCGGGCCATTATATCTAGCCTAAAAACTTACTGATTACAACAATTGGTAGCTCTGTATTCTCCATCAACGCGACGTTTTTTCAAAAACGAATCCCCCTGCTGTCGGTGAATCCCCCAAAACAAAAAAAAATTGTTGTCTGTCTACTTTTGTGTCTGTAGCTCTGACTAGAGCCGAAACCATTTTACCGATCAGGCTAAAACTTTGTATCGAGGATTTTTATAAGGTTCCCCTGAAGAGTTTTTGGAATTGGATATCAAACCATAAAATTAAGGGTAATTTAATCAAGGGTAAAAAGAGAAAGAATAGATTTAATCTAAATCAGTTCAAACAAGGTTGATTACATTTTGTATCTAGACACTCTTTAACACAATTCTCATTTCCTCATGAAAATTACTTTAAGGTTACCTTTCATGAGCAGATATTTCCAATTTTGTTCATATCTACAAAACTATTTGAGATACGAAATATCTTATCATTGTAAAGTTGTACTGCTATTAAAAATAAAAATATTTTGTTTGAAATTTATTTTTTATAAAACCAATAGTTTCTTAGCTATAAGTGTATATATATATAGTATAATTCAGGTCCTTGTTTTTGTAACTGTGTTTATTATTTCATTATTCTCTTTGGTGGAGTGTTTCTGCAACGATGTATATAATTTTGTTTCACAAATCTTAAAAGTGTTTAGTAAATTTATCTATATTAAGATAAAGAAGAGAGTCTGTCTGGTGCACCTTACCATTTATCTTTAAAATCATACTGTTTAATCCAGGTTAACCTATATACAGTTAATATTAGCTACAAGAATCTAATTTCTGTACCGTGCATTACTGTGTGCAGAATATATATAACTATTGAATAATAGGGTCAGATTGCACAATACACAGAACAATATACAAGTAAAATAAAATATACTGTACTGTATATGTGCTCATTCGCTGATGACCTGGAAAAGGTGGGAGGTTATTATTACTATGTAGGCTCTTTTAAAAACTTTCACTAGAGGGAGAAGGCAAAACTGATCACACTTAGCGTGAAACTATGGTATTCAAGACATACCTACAGTAAAATATTGTATATGGACTAGTGTACAATTTTAGTCTGCAGTTAGATTGTTAAGCATAAATTTGCATATCTATCAGTGACTGTATATATTATTGGGAAGTTGTATCTCGGAATGACCAAAAAATGTATCATTGGTCAAGTGTGGATCTCCCCTTTTATACTATCCGTCTCTTCATAAAGTGCACTTTAAATACCTCAAATAAATCAAATGAATTATATGGTCTTACTTATAAGCTACGCCATAGTTAAATCTGTCATGGTGATACTGCTATCTTTCAATGTAAATGGACTGTACACTTAATCAACACTGAAATTTAGTAGTCTTATCTCTACATAATTCTTCACAATAGTGGAATCAACATTACGTAAGAATGCTACTTTTTAGGAATGATGTTATACTATAATTACCCTCAAAGACTTACACTTATTGAATACACTATGGTTATAACTTATAATCTAAGCCATAGTCAAAGGTAGCAAACCTATCTAACACATTTCCACTATGACCATATTGTAATCCACCAAGGAAAGACTGGGAACTTTCACGATAACCTAATTCTACATATAGTCTTTTGAAAGCCTAAAACTCATATTTATTTTTAATGCTAATCAATCGCATTATAATACATTTCAGATAAACCTACAAAGCCAGAAGGACCTTTGAAGATCTCAGATATTCATAAAGAGGGATGCAATTTGAAGTGGAATGCACCAGAGGATGATGGAGGGTCACCTATTGAACATTATGTTGTGGAAAAAATGGATACTGATTCAGGTAATTCATATTTTAGTTAATTTAACAGTGATTTTTGTGTCCTAGTATAACTAACAATGTTTAATTATTTGAGACTGATACCTATGATAAATAAAAACATTAAATCAACTTATTACATATGTTAGCAAAATCAAGTGCTATTTTTTATAAATAGGAATTTACATCAATTATTATTAAGTACAGTACTTTTTAAAAGATACAAATATTGAGAGTGCTATTAGATAATACAGACATGTTATGTGGAATATGCATTTACCTTTTGAACTCTTTTGATTTTATATTGAAGAAACTCCGATTAAATGGATTCTTGTTTATGATCAGATGAACTTAACTTTAAGATAATATACTATTCCAAACTTATATCATCAGACAAAGTAAATTTAATAAAGTTTGTACAGATGCAAAGTTACAATGTTAGATATTTACTTTTTATCCAATGATGTTATATTGATATAGTCGACACATTATACAAAATACTATTCCCATTCTCTTTTAATTGTTTCCAGGACGCTGGGTACCCATAGGACGAAGCAAGGAGCCTAAGATGGAAGTTGAGAATCTTCAGCCTGGCCAAGAATATAAGTTCCGTGTCATGGCCGTCAATGCAGAGGGAGAATCTGAACCTCTAGAGGCAGAAAAACCAATAATTGCAAAGAATCCTTTTGGTAAGATTTTAAATGAAAAACATACTCTCACTATATCGCTGTTATTTTCTTATAACTTGTCTGTGCTTGTCTGGTGTTCACGTTTTCAGTCGCAGTCGAGTACAAAGTGTCCTAAAGTATTTTACAAATATAGTAACTCATCTCTAATAGTTTACAAAATGTCATTTGTATTTAAATTTTCATATAATAATCTGTATAACTTTGACAGGTTATAAACCCAGATTGTCGTTTTTAGTGTTTAGAAAATTGAAATAGTTTAAGTGAAGTGTGTTAGAGGGGAAGAATGGTTTTCTTTGTTAGAAGAGAAATGTGGTTTTCTTAAAACCATCCAAAAAATGAATTTGTCATACCCGACACACATCGAGACCTCAAGCAATTAATACTTTTATACGCAAAATGAAAGCCCTACTTGTCAAAAATGACGTATGAGAATGTGTTAGCAGGGAAAAGGTTAAACCAACGATAATGAACAGTGATGCGACAACTGAAATGACAGCAAAGGCCTGGGATGTTGCTGACCAGAGGTCTCATTCTGATTTAGTTTTAGCCATCAACCCATCAAAGCTAAAGCAATTGAAAAAGTGCAATTGCTCCTAAAAAAAGTCAGGGAAAAATTGCACAGCACTTAATAGTTAAAAGGACCCACTAGAAAAGCAGGCTTCTGAAGAAACTGACGCTACACAAAATGGCGGAAAGTGGTGACGTTAGAGAACATAGCACAGAGTTTTTTGACGCAGCGGACAAGCTCAGGAAATAAAACTGGAAATTAATTTAGATTTGCTGAAAAGCATGTATTTATACAGCTTGCCACCAAGCTTAGAAAACTTTAGGTGCGCGATAGAAGCATGGGACGATCTCTATAAACCAGAATCCTGAGAATTAAAATATTCGAAGAAAGTAATATGAAAAGTTCAAAGCAACATGACTTCACATCAAACTCTAATGCCATAATGGAAAGTAGTAATGGCATCAGTGAAAATAACCAAAAATTCAAGAAGAAGGTGGAGAAACAATACTAGGTAAACAAATAAAACAAGCATTTTCTTACAAGTGTCATCACTGTAAAAAGGTAGGCCACAAAATTGTTACGAGCTGTTTAAAAATACAACATGTTCTGTTTGAATAATAATCATTTATTACAAATACAAAGCATCAAATTGTTTCTAATTTTTTCAACTCAGGTGATTAGCTGGTGGAACTAATGAAAACCGAAGAAAAATAACCACATCTTCATCCAATAAAAGTCGCTCTTACTTTACTCTTAAGAATGATCCCTCTTATACGTGAATTCATTTCGCTTTTATTGCCATAGATGATGGTGGAGATGGTACACCAAAACTGCAATGCATTATTTGTGGAGACGTTTTATCTAACAATGAGATGAAGCCCTCGAAGTATAAACAGCATTTAAATACCAAACACAAGAATGTGGCTTCAAAGTCAAAAGAGTTTTTTTCAGAGAAAGTGTGTTGATTTTAAAACCCTACAGATATATGTATTTAATGCATCACATACAAATAGTAATGCTATGCATACCTCATATAAAGTCACCCTTCGAGCCGCTAAGGCAAAATAAAAACAAACATACAAATTTGCGAAAACCTTGTGAAGGATTGTATTAATGATGTCTGCTTCGAAATATTAAATGAGATGGTGGCGAAGAAATTTTTTCAGGTTATACTCTCAAAGAATTAATGATCTTGATGACGAATTGGGAGTACAGCTCATAGAACAGGTTAAATTTGCAAAGTACCTTTCTTTGCAGCTTGATGAATCCATCGATGCAAAGGTATTGTGGCTAACTATAAATAGCTTCTATTGCATGCTGATATACGTTGGTTGTCAAGAGGTAAAGTCCTGTCGAGAGTGTTTGATCTGAGGAATGAACTTGCTGAATTTCTAAAAGGAAAAAAAACCTGCTTGGTGAGAACTGTTTCAAAACAATGATTGGATAGCTAGATTGGCCTATTTGAAAGATATCTTTTTAATTTTAAATGAACTTAACACGCCCATGCAAGGAAGACTGTCTTATTGTTTTACAATGGCCGACACGATAGAAGGGTTGGCACGTCTACGAGTCTGTGCTTCTGTAATACAGCTCACATTGGGTATTTTTTTGTCCCACACAAAATGTGTGCTTTACTCTTTTGTTAGGAGTCACAAGTTGTATAAACTAAAATTATTTATTCCTTCAAATGGAATTGTCTTCTGTATGACCTAGGAAAAATCAGTCGATAACGTTTCTTATTGAACCACGTTAGCCAATCTAAGTGTTAGTCAGCATATTTAGTAGTAATATTAGTTATAAATTATATAATTTTTATATTTGATTTTGTATCATGCTGTTGTTATATAAGTTAATGTAACTATTGATAAAATAATAACTTTTCTACAATTCGCTTGATAACACTAATAACAGGCGGGAACAGTTCTTAGATTTTTTAAAATACACTGTATTTTATTGGATAAATATATTACTTAATTATTTAATGGTATATTCTATTATATTTGTATGTAAAGCTAGCTTTAGTAAATAAAAAAAAACTCCCTCACTATAGAATGGTTAGTGTGGGAATTAAATTGCTAAACCTTATACAACAAAAGATTTCCAAGAATTTTCTAATAAAAAAAGTTATATTTAACAATGATATTATTTTTTATTTCAAATAGCTGTGAGTATGCATAACACACCAAATAAAACTCTTTTTTTAATACATTTCTAAATTGTAATTGTATTTGTTGGTTTACTTTGAGTAGGTGAATTGGTTTCATTAAAACATTAATAAGTCAAAAATTACTCAAATTACAAATCATATTATATTATTATTAATTGTTGGAGTCACTGACTAAGCTACACGATCTAACCACTGCACCAATCACGAAAGGTGCTGCAGTAGCGCGAGTATCAAGAGTTAACCAATCACGCACTTTCCTTTTAACAGTTGCTTTTCTCCTTCAAAACCGACCGCGTCGTTCTGTGCTCACGCTAACCTTTTTTGTGTTAACTAGCCCACTAAGTGTATTTGTAGATAGTGTTTTCGTCTCGGATGTTGATTCTTGTGCACCCGACCTTAACCTTTGCTAACATTAATTAAGATAATTATTCTAACATCATTTTGAATATAAGTAGTAGCTTTGACAAATAAGCGAGACATGAACTTTATTGTTTCATATTGAAAAAGTTCTGTATAAGCCTCTATAATTAGAAATATAATTATCATTATCTTTTAAAGTACCTGCTTTGGTGGTCAAAAGGCTTAGAATGGACTGCAGATCTCAAGGAAACCTAGTTTTGAATCCTTATCTGGTGTACCAAGAGTTGTTTTTTTACTAAATATTATTCGACTCTTCCTCCATAAAAAATGCGGTTGCACTTCTTTCAAAATCAACCTTATTCATTGCTAGCACAGTAGTGTAATTAGTTAATTTGCATAAAGCTTGGACAGATAGTTAAATGCACTGACAAAAAAAAAGTATTTGTTTGCACTCAATATTTATTTAGAAGGTAAGCTAAAGATCGTTCTAAATATTTTGCCTGAAGAAAATTATTAATGATTTACAATGTTTTTTGGTGGGCTTTTGGGTCTATTAAGCCTGCATTATATGTTTAACTATAACTTTTCCTCCAAATTTTCTCGACCCTTTAGTTTAAAATTTAACATAATGGTAAAGTATCTGAAAATAAAATTATAGTGTTGATCAAATTGTATTGATGTACTTTAGCTCAGACTAAATATAATCTAAAACTATCATGTGGAGTTAAATACGTTATTAATACATAATGATTCTAATTATTCCTTGAGCTATGATCATAATATGTATAAATATTAAGACAAGTATTTCCATAAAAATCTAATGCCAAGTATAGTTTTACTTGTACTTCATAATAAATGAAAATATTTGGATCAACTTTTTTTTATAATCTATGTTTAGTTGGGTTTTAACTAAGTATTTTTTATCTATTTAATTTCAGATGAACCAGGAGCTCCGGGCACTCCTGAAGCCACAGATTGGGACAGTGAGCATGTAGACTTGAGATGGACTCCACCAACACAAGATGGTGGATCTCCTATCACGGGCTATATCATAGAAAAGAGAGAGAAAGGCTCTACCCGCTGGAACAAGGCAGGAGAATCTAAGGGGACAGAACCAAAGGGCCGTGCAGATAATCTAGAAGAAGGTGTCGCTTATGAATTTAGAGTTCGGGCTGTCAATGCTGCTGGCCCTGGAACGCCAAGTGAAGCCAGTAAAGCAATCACAGCCAAACCAAGAAAATGTGAGATGTTAATACTATTCTAACTGTTTTGACTTGGATGTGCTAAAGTAGTTTTGCCCTTATATAGATAGGGAGAGTTTCTAAAATGTAACATAAAAGTCTTGTCACATTTCTTACATTCAATAATATCAACTGTATACCTCACTTACCCTGTAAGTTAGCAAGTATACCTTGGATTATTTCATTCTGGTGAGACTGGTACCTTTCAGGGTAAGTGAAGTGTTGAATTTATGACTCAAGTAGTCCAATTGCTTTGTTCATCTAGTAGTACGTCATTTCCGCCTTCATCTTTACTCTTGTACATGGCGTCAGTGAGGTTACAACGTGGCCTACTTTATTCTGTATCATTTAACAATGTTATACCATGCATAATTAAATATTAACACATTTAAGTTAGTTCGTACGGTTTATCATTCTAAACCTTAACAGGTTATGGGCCCAGTAGTGCTGATCAATGTGTTAGTGAATAAAGTACAGTGTTAAAATGATTTGCACGTTGTGAACGGACACGCCAGCACGCGAGAGACGCCATTTTTCGATAAAGTCTTTTTTCTTTGTGAGTGCTCGGAGATTTTCACTGTAGCGGATTTGTTTTTCTGTGAAAAGAGCATAAAGGTTACTTACAAAGATGGATAAAGTCAAGAATTTCCACATTCAGAAATTTGATGGTAATAATTTCCAACTCTGGAAATATCAAATGGAGATAATATTGCGTGCGGAGAAAATTATGGATATCATAAATGGCAAGAAACAAAAACCAGCAACAACTGAGGTTGAGGAGGTTAAGACATGGAACGATGGGAACGAAAAAGGAATGTTGATAATTTCAACGGGACTTGAGTATAGTCAATTACAAACAGTCATCGCATGCGAGACAGCGGCTCAGATGTGGAATCGCCTCAAGAACGTTCACGAACAACGTAGCTCTGTAAACAAGGTTAGTCTCAAGCAGCAGTTCTTCAGCTATAGGATGAACCCAAACGATAATATTGCTCAGCATATAAGCACGATCGAGTCAATGGCGCTGTCATTAGCGGACGTTGGAGAAGCTGTTTCCGATGTGGACAAAATTGCAAAAACACTTGAGAGTCAGCCAAGTAGCTTCAGTGCATTCATAAGTGCGTGGGACTCGTACGCCGAGGCAATGCAGACATTTGAGAACCTAACCTCTCGACTTCTCAGGGAAGAGAAGCGGCTCATGCAGAACGATGACGTCACTACGGCGTTTGTGGCGCTGAACCTCCAGAAAAATTACAAAAGTATTAAAAGTAAAACTTTCCACAGTAACGAGAAGAGAGAAAATCACGGAAAACTTAGTGATAAGAAGAATATGAAATGTTTTTACTGTGGTCGGGTGGGTCATATAAAAAAACAGTGCCGCAACTGGCTAGCGAAAAATAGTAGTGGAAGTAACCCGGACGAGTCGAAGCATGTTGCTTTAAGTGCTGAATACAAAAATGTTTCTGCTTCTGGATGTGAAACTGTGTGGCTGGCGGACAATGCTGCGTCAAAACATATGACCTATCACAAGGAGTGGTTTTCATAATATTTCTAATTTGGGCTATTCCCATTGATTGCAAATTTGTTCTACATGAAAAGTTGAAATGTTCACATGTACTAAAATAAATATTTAAAACAATCCTCCTTTAATCATTAAAATAAATCAAAAACTAGAAACAAGCTCTTTTATCACATAAGTTAAACATACAATAAACCATTTCTCACTCTGATAACATATATTAATTGGTATTTTTATCCTAGAGTGATGAATAATTTTGTATTCACATTTTATTTAATTGTTAAAAATTATGATTTTAAGAATCCACCTCATTTCACGAATGGCGCATAATTTGGATTGGTAATACAGAATGAATCATTATATAGTAGAACTGAGATAAAAGAAATCAATTACACTATTTAAAATAAAATAAAATATTATAAAACAAAAACTTTTTTTTAAAAAAAATATGTTTTGTTTATTGTTTATCCATATTTGGTTATTTTCAAATGATTACACAGAAAACCAAACATTGATGTGATTCCTTAATGGAGCAATCGGTTCTAAGATATGGTATTAATTAACTATTCTTATAATAATACTTTCATATTTATTTATTTGAATACCTCTTGAATTATTTATACAGTTGAGAGGTGACCTGGCGGTCTAGGGGTAAAGTGTCGGACTTCTGTGCTAGGGGTCCGGGGTTCAATCCTCGGTCCCTGCACAGATTTATCTGATTGCCAAAACCTTCCTCAACCTCTGACAAGACATGTATTAATCACAACTTGTGAATGTGTGGAATGCCAGGCCTCCACCGTGGTTCGGATCCCACGTTAAACTGTAGGTCCTCCATTTAATCTCACAAATCACCCTACCATTACACATTAGCGATAAGTGTGTACAACCCGAATGGGTAGTAAGACGCAGTGCTAATAATAATAATAATAATAATAATAATAATAATTCAGTTGAGGAATTAAACTTCACACCATGATGAACAAAAACTTAAAATAATTATGGGCCCAATAAACTAATGTTAAAAGCATACATGCTATTTTCAAACATGTATAACCATTAATATAATGAAGATATTATATAAAAATCAAATAAACAAAAGTGGTGGTGATGATAATGGATATTAATAATTGGTATTGGTTGGTTATTTCATTAGGTTTGTTCTAAAATTATTGGTCGTTGTCATAAATGATTATTATATTAATCAAATAAATAAATTGTGTTCATTACTCTGTTATTTTTACAACTTTGATTTCAGTGGCGCCAAAGATTGACCGACGCACCTTACGTAATATAACTATAAGGGAAGGTGAGCCAATCTTCTATGATGTGAAGATTTCTGGTGAGCCTCCTCCAGATGTATCTTGGAGTCTCAACAATAAGTCCATACAAGAGACAAGCTACCGTAGGATTGAAAATGTTCCATATAATTCGAAATTCTTCAATGATAATCCAGAAAGGAAGGATAGTGGAACATATAAGATACAGGCCACCAATAAATATGGTTCAGACACAGCTGAAGTTGAAATCATTGTTGTTTGTAAGTTAATACTTCCTTCTATTTAAATATTTACTTCTAGCAATATAAAAGAGAAATATTAATATTTCCTTTTATTTAACCATTTACTTATACCAATATAAATGAGAAACAAATAAGGTATCAATCTTTTGAAAAGCCAAAGCTACATGAGGCTAATTAGTTGGTCTACACTCATTGAAACCCCTTTAAGGTGACACCAAGTTAAACATTGGCACATGAGTCACAAATAGCATAGAGTTTTCTAAAATTATTAATTATTACTTTTAGATGGTCCTAATCTGGATGTTTGTAAATTTAAAACACAAATGAAAACATCTGTCTATCAATCAATTATTAACCAAAATAATACTATAATCCTGCAAGCTTTTAAAAAAGTATCCATTACTTATGAGAGTTCTAATAAATAATAGAATATATACGATTTTACTGTACCTTCCAAAAACTAAACTGGTACTTATAGATATTAATGAATTTTACTGCCTATTTTAACTATGTAGATTAATATGTTGATACTTTTGTAGGACAAAGAATTAGAAAAGGTTTAGTTAGTAAATGTTGATAGATACCATCTTATAGTATACACACTTCGTCTAATGAATTAGTATATAATAATGTAATAACCATAGCTATCAGTAAGGACTAACAATAATCTATTGTTTTTTTCAGCTAAGCCTGGGAAACCAGAAGGCCCTCTGGAAGTTTCAGATATTCATAAGGATGGATGTCAACTTAAGTGGAAGAAGCCTAAAGATGATGGGGGAGAACCCATCGAATCCTACTTGGTGGAGAAGTTTGATCCAGACACAGGAATTTGGCTGCCTGTCGGGCGAACCAAAGATCCCCAGTTAGAAGTTACTGGTTTAATTCCAGGCCATGAATATCAGTTCCGAGTGAAAGCTATAAATAAAGAAGGAGAGTCTGAACCTCTAGAAACCTTGTCATCTATTATTGCAAAGGACCCGTTCAGTGAGTAACACTAAAATTTATTATTAGTAACAATACCAATATGATTTCATTTTAACCTGCTGAGTAGGGGTTGGACTCAATTTCACTACATTATTGTAAATAAAAACTGCTGTGTTTTTAACTTAACCTTATCATATATTTACTCAATAAAATCATGTTAATTATACATTTGATCTATTTATATTATGATTTTTATTTGAATTTTAATAATTAACAATATAGGCCCATACAAAGATAAAGACTAAAGAAAGAATGATTATTTTATAATAATATAAACTTTTCCTGAGACATATTTAGTGAAAAATAGAATACTAAATATGGCCAAAATGGAATGCACAAACATTGTTGATTAACTGTAAGATGAATTTAAGATGTTGTTTAACAATTTTGTTGCAGTAATGATTTTGAAAAATTACCAATGCATTTTTTAAATATATTTAGTAATTGATCCTTTTAATAACTAAAAGGATTTGTTTATTTATAAAACTTTATTCTCTTTCTTTTTAAGAGGTAAATAAAATGTAAATTTATATAATTATTATTTTGTTAAGTCACATGTCTAAATGTTTTTCTGAGATATTTTCAAATAACATTATTATTGACTTAAATAGATATTATTATAAGCGGAAATTTAAAAAAATTTTTATCTGATTTCACCTGCTTAAAATAATGGAAGTCCCACTCATATTGCTCCCAGTCTGGATTCTAACCATGTATTTTGGTTCAGAGTTAGGGAAAATTGCACTTATCTAGCTCCCCTGCTACCAAAATCTTGTGAAGAAAAATTTACTTTTATTTATGTCACCAGTATATATGGTGTAAATATTTTGTTTCTGTTAAACACATGAATGTTGCTTTTTATGATGTTCGCAAAATACACTCTTATTATTTATATAAATGCAATTCTTAGGCCTATTTGTTAAAATAAAATAGGAATAAAAATGTGTGGTACTATTTTTTGATAATATTATAAATTAACTTATATGTATACATTTTCAACACAGATATGTATCATTTTGTATCTACTATGTACATGTATCAATGGCTTCGAAATTTTAAATAGAAAATTTGTTTTGCAAATTGTATTTTAAATAGTTTTACTAAGTGATACACTTAGGGATTGTAAATCTTGATTTGTGTCAACTGATGTTTAGCTGTTCCAAGTACCCCTGGAGCCCCTGAGCCAGTTGATTGGAGCCAGAACCATGTGGACTTGGTTTGGAAGGAACCAGTATCCGATGGTGGGTCACCTATAATTGGCTACATTATTGAGAAAAAAGACAAATATAGGTAATATGTTTTCTTTGTTCATAGTATACATTGTAAATAGATGACTTTAATATTTGGGAATCTTTAAATACAACTTCATTTATTTTGCTTAATTTAATTTTTAAAATCAATCCAAATGTGTCAACTCTACTCAAAAATGAAATACAAACTTGAGTCCAGAGTCCATAACTAACTCAACTTTTAATGCATTCCAAACTTGTTCCTTAAAATAAATGAGTGAATGCTGTAACAAAAAGCAATAAGTTGACTTGGATAATTAAGTGGCAGTTTCTTTGACATTCTGATTGGGAAGTCTTAGAGGCAAACTATAGGTCGAGGCTAGATCCTTGAAGTTGAGTGTACGACATTGTCTGATAAATTTGAAACTTATTAGCTATTTAGTGTTGATTTGGCACATAATGGATCATCAAAATATAAATTTAATGTATATACAGTTTTGTGTAATGAAAATAAACTACCATAGTGATCCCATTTGACTTAGCTCCTAAATGTTATCTAATCTACCTGGAACTGGATAAAGATTTAGTGCTTAAATTGATTTTAATCTGATCAGTGAAACTTGTATTTGAGTTTTAAGGTAGAAAGGCAAAACATGATGACTGGTTATGAAGCTGGATCCATCACATTTTCTGATCTTCAAGTTTTTAGAAACTCATTGTATATTTGGCGTGATTTGGTGCAAAAAATATGATTTATTGAATTAAAGTTTTACTGAAAAAGGAATAGGATGACTAATAGGGAAGTTTGTTTCACCAGGTTTTGTGATAGATCTTAAACCTTTAACATATTATTGTTTAGTTTTGATATATTTGAAAGAAGCCATAAGAAATTTGGATATAAACATATAAATGTTAGTGATGATAGAAATAATAATATAGGCCTAATATTAATTTGATATCATTTTGTGAAACAAAAATTTGTATTTGGTATATTTTATACTATCTTTTAAAAACAATTTTCATAGGACCTACATATTGTGCTAGAATTTCAGGTAACCATGAAACATTGTCAGATCTACCTAAATATTACTAGAAACAAGGTTTATGATGGTCGACCTTTTGATTGACCTCCATTTATGACAGCCATTAGACATGAGAAAAAGGATACAAAATAAGAGTTTATGTACTTTTTACATATCTTTTTAACTAATAAATATTTTTTATAGAAATACTTTAACTCTTTGTAAATCAACATAATAAACTTGATTGTTATTTAAGTAATTTTACTATGCTACTAATGATAGGGATAAAACAATTCAAAATTTAAACAATTTATAACTTATTAGTACCTTCTTGTACATCCCTGAATAATCAATACACATTTATGTACTTTCATATACAGTTAGTCTTGGCAAATTTCTAATAAAAATCAGTGACGTCACATCCACAGTGAACTAAGATGTATGCACTCGTATATAGTTAAAAATATGCACCTATATGATAAATAAAGGAAATAGTTTCAGGTTTTTTGATTAAATTTTAAAATAAAAATTGATTGAATAATTTCAATTTATAAAATATCCTAATTGAATATTAAATTAAATAGCACTACTAACTCAAAAATTATGGATAGGTATAAATATTAAGATGCATTTTCCAACAAAGAGTCAAAAATTTTAAAACTAGCTATAAACCAATTGCACAGTAAAATGTATATAATCATTATTTTAGTAAATTTAAATGCTCAATACACAGTGATCATATTTTAAAACATATAATTCAACTAAAGTAACATGAAGTGTTACTGATCAAAATAGTTTCAATGTAAAGTATATTATTGTGAAATGAATAGTAGGTACTTTTTTTATTTAAGAAAATACCATTTTTAAATATAAAATATAAATATTATTTACAATGTTCAATATATATTTCTTTTTAAGGAATAATTGTATATAACAAAGATAGGCTAAGTTATCCTGTGTATCAACATTATTTTTAAGGTAGTATTTTTTCAAAACATAAATTTAGCTAGTTTAAATTGACTTTTAATTTGAAATCAAAACTAATTTTAGCAACACAAAAACTCACCAAACTTTCTGTACTAGCCTATTGAGTTTGAGATATATTAGAGATTAGGCTGATCTAATGCCAATACATAAATTAAATTAAGTCAAACTTTTATATGTATAAAGTCACATAATATAGACACTGCAATGATATGAAGTTTCAAAATAATCACAGTTTTTTATGGAAAGAAATAATTTTTACTAGTCAAAATATAATATAATTGATAGATTCGCCTAGAAACAAATTCTAACCCCATATATTAGTATTAGTCTGGTAAATTAATAGTATTGTACCTCTCAAAAAAGGATTGATAATATGGTTAAGCTATGTAAAGTTGGATTCATCACACTTCCCCTTTCACTGAGAAACATTATTTTTACAAAATATTGTTTTTATCATATTAGGTCAATAAATAATAAGCCTTACACATTTTTAAATTTATCAGAAAATGCTATGGTGAAACCTTCATGGATCATTTGTGGTGCCATGTTTTTATAAATTGACACATATAAAACAAGTATTGATAAATTAAATCAGGTGTAATTAAATATTTTTGGATTATTTGTTCTTTTTTATGTACTGTATTTTTAAACAAGCCGTGCCTCTATTGTGATTGTAGCATGATGTGGGAGAAAACAGTGGAAACAAATGTTGGCACGCCGCAGGCTGTTGTTCATGGTCTCATTGAAGGCAATGAGTACCAGTTTCGAGTTATTGCTGTCAATAAGGCTGGTCAGAGCGAACCTGGAGATGCTAGCAAAAACTTTACTGCTAAACCACGTTTCTGTAAGTGATTGTAAACCAAATTATTTATTTCTGATTGCATAATTAGTCTCTATACATCACAGTAAAAAAGTGTATTTCTCACAATACAATTTCTAATCAATTATTGATAAAAATTTTTATATACTATACACCTGTTAACATACTTATTGGAAGATACCAGGTTGTGTTTTATTAAAATATTTAAAACGTTAAAAAGTATATATATTTAATAATATTTAAAGTGGATTTTATTTTTAAGCGTTTAAATTTAAGACCTGTTTTGAATTGATTCTATAATAATTATAATAATTTTATTCATCCTATGAAAAGAGATGGCTTATTAATTCTATATTCAACATTTTATATATATATAACACATCATTCCTAATTAATTCTATATTCAACATTATATATATATAACACGTCATTCCTTCTGCTCGATGGGTTGGTAAATATATATATTTATATATACATACACTTGCCAACCCATCGAGCACTTTTCTGGGGGCATCACTTTTAGTCTACTGCAACGAAAATAAAAGTGTTTATTCTGCTGGGCTAGTACAATACATCAAATGCAATTTTATTATTTACTTCTATTATTTACTATTAAAATAAATAAAATATAAATACATACTAAAACACTTAAATTTTCCCATCATTCAAATTCTTATAAAGAAAACAATAAAACTCAACTTTGAATTCTTAAATATATGTATACAATATCACAATATGTGGTGTAAATTTGATCCTAAAATATTCAAGCATGAATCTAGTGTAGACCATGTTCAGGCTGTCACACAATGGGAGAAGTTTGAAATTAGAATCCGACATGGAGCAAAAATTGATAAAAAGGAACAAAAAGAAGTTAAAAATGAAGAGAAGAAGTGGTGTGAAATATTTTCAAGATT
This sequence comes from Timema bartmani, assembly GCA_902151455.1. Taxonomy (NCBI): domain Eukaryota; kingdom Metazoa; phylum Arthropoda; class Insecta; order Phasmatodea; family Timematidae; genus Timema; species Timema bartmani. The sequence goes on along the minus strand of CABFWB010002698.1, from coordinate 19,278 downwards.
GATGGATATAATTAGATTCCTAGCAAACAGAATTTAGCCTTATGGGAGCATAGAGAAGGAATTTATTATGAGACTAATGCTGGGAAATAAAGTAAATTTTTTTTTAAATAATTCATTTGTTTGGTTAAATACGATCCAGTGCTACATGTACATGTTTAAAGAATCAAGATGGGTAAAAAGTTTGCTAAATACCATATTTCGCCTACTATTCAGAACGCGTTTATAGAAATTTTGGGTAAAAAAGTAAGAAGCAAAGTTATCGAGCTAGTAAAAGAACCCAAATACTTTTCTATGATATTCAACAGCACTCCTGATATTTCTCATAAGGATCAAACGAGCCCAGTTTTGCGCTACTTTACGATCGATGGAAATAAAGTGAAGGTAGTAGAATCATTTGTTGATTTCATTGAAACAAAAGGTAAAATAAAACCACTGATAATAGTTCAACTATAATGTTGCAAGAATTAGGGAACGATGGAATTGGTATTCAAAATTGTAGAGGACAAGCATATGATAGTACTGATTTTATGTTTGGTCAAAATAGTGGTGTTCAGAGATGTATCAAGCAACTTAATAGAAAAGCAGAATTTGTCACAAGTAAAAATCACACGCTGAATTTGGTGAGTATTCATACAGCTTCGGTTGTTGCGAATCCTGTTAACTTTTTTTGGAACTGGGGAGAGTGGGTTCACGTTTTTTTCTACCTTGACCCATCCCTGGGATATTCTGACTTCAGTCACTGGTCAAAGTGTCAAGCACGTAGTAGAAACTCGATGGAGTGCAAGTGGGGAATCTGTGATTATTGTAATATATGTATATTAGAAAAGTTAACTTGTGATAAAGAAATTACCAAGTCAGATGTTGGCGTGATGCTTGGTGTGTTACAATCGTTTCCCTTTCTGTGCTTTCTTGGCCTGTTGAAATCTATACTTCTAGGAATTAACTACACTAGGCACACTGCCAAACAAAAGGAGTGAACGTACAACAATTTAATATAAAATTTGAGACTTTGAAAAGATTTTTAACTTAAAATAGGGATGAACTAGTTAACAATTCAAGATCCTATGCTAAATAAATTTGTGATGATCTTGGGATAGCCATGGAGCGTCAACATCAATGTAGAAAGAAAAAACTGATGGCTGGTGTAGAATCACAAGATGCCGAATTGGTATACAAAACTGAACTGAGTAGAGAAGAAAAATGTTTTCTTCAATGTACAAAGTGATCCAATAAATTACTCTCAGAATTTAACAGCTTCATATTCTTGCTGAGAATATGCATTTCTCACTCCTTTGAATCTTTTGAATGACAAATATGAGTGTCAACTAAATAATGGCTAACGGTATGATGACATTTATAAGGAATAGTTCCTCGTTGAGAGAAAATTACTTCAGAGTTTTATTGTTGTTGCTGCTGTGACACAAGACGAAACAGAGATGTGGAAGGAAGATCCCCTTGAACTTTTTCAATTTATTCAGAAATACAGTCTTGGGAACTCAATTACAAATATTGTAATACTTCTACTAACTTTTCTCATAGTTACTGTTAGTGTTGCTGCCTGTGAACTGAGTTTTTCTAAATAAAAATTGATCAGGAATTACTTAATATATACAATGAGTACCTTACAGTTAAGAAATCTTGCCATACTTTATATATAACAGCAACTAACAGACGAAATAGACTTCAATAATATCATCAACAAATTTTCTTGCAAAAAAGCTAGAAAAATAACATTGTAGAATTTTCTAATTAAATTGTTCACTTTAGAAATAAACAAAGTGTCTTATTTTTTTCCCCCCTATATGTTGTTTTGATTTTTTATCGAAGTATGTTGAGTATTGAGAGAGGCGGCAAATTCAGGGACCACCCCAGGTGACACAAACTCTAGCTACGCCACTGTATGATCGATGGGTTGGCGAATATATATATATATATATATATATATTTGCCAACCCATCGAGCATATATATATTATTGTAGAACTATTAGTTATAGTTATATGACCTGCTTTGTGGCTGCATGGTCTAAGCTGTAACTCTCGTGTTAGACTAGACAGCCGATGAGAGGTAGGTCGGAGTCCAAATCCCGGTCGGGTGTTCTGAAAGGGAGGGAGGGGGGGGTCTTTCCAAATCGGTTTTTAACGCTTACTTCATACATATTTGTGTACGCTTCCTCTTATTTCAACCTTCATCATCTCTAGCTCAGTAGTGTAGCTAGTACAAATGCGTACAACCTGAACATATACTAAGATGCGGTGCCAAAAAAAACCCACATATATACATAAAAATAAATGTAAATAAAAATGCATCATGTTTTTTTTTTGCACTATTATATAATATATTGTTAAATATTTCTAGTACTAAAGAGACCCTGAAATATCATTAAATATGTTTTTATGAACTTTTACTTGTGGAATAAAATGAATATCAACATATTTTTAAATTTCATTTATATATATATATATATATATATATATATATATTTTCACAAACGAAACTAAACCATATTTGATCTTATCATGAAATTGCATATTTTGTCATTTATACTAAGGATAATTTATGATTTGAAAACTATACTTATATTTTATTAATTAGTGGACACCGGCTTTCTTATATTTTTTATTTTTTTTTTTTGCATTAAATTACTAGAAAAAACAGATTCCAACTGCACTACTACCATTTTTTCTCTTCAAATTACTGTTACCAATTAAAGTTCTAATTCTAGAATATTTATTTCTCTCAACCAAAGATTAATAGTAAAGAAGTAAAATAGTATAACATTCACTTTGTGACCAAAACCAAATTTTAAAAATTTAATAATGAGAAATTTAACCGTAATTTGTCTATCGATAGTACTACACCACATACATTTAAGTTGATATTTTTAAAACATCTATAGTCTAAATAGGCATTTTATCTACCACAAATCAGGGTATCTACTAACACTATATTAAATACAGTATAGTATTTTATTAAAAGAGTATTAAAAACCTTTTTTATTTGAAGTTTTGTATGACTATGCATGAGATTCATTGTGGGACTTAGTACACTTCAAGTGTGGCGCGATACCAAATACAAGACAACATCTACCTAAACTAGAATGGAATGGGCCAGTCTCGCATTGGTTTTGCACCACACTTAAGGCGTTCTAAGTCTGGATTTAAAACAGGCCCTAAATGTAAAGTATTACTAGACCAAATACCACATCTTTGGTCTAGTGATAAAAGTTCCTGGCTACCGATATAGAGGTCCCGGGTTCAATCCCTGGCGCTTCCTGATTTTCTGTTAAGCAGTGGGTCTGGAACGGGGTCAATTCGGCTTCGAGAGGACAAATGAGAAGCTACTTAAATAAAAAAAGTAGAAGCTCTGGTCTAGGAAACAGAGATTAATGCCCGGAGGGTCCGTTGTGCTGATAACATGACACCCTCTATCCACAGAAGTACTACTTTCTTTGCCAACAGGTGGTGGCCGCTTGGTCATTGTGGCTCGGTTGTGGGCTAACAACATGTAGTTTCTTATCACTAGACCTAATACCAATCTTATCTGATGTTTTTAGAAACTAAGTAAAAGAAAGGAAAAACAAACCAAGCACCAAATTAATCAAAAATAAATATATCCACGTTTTAAAATCAATATAATTGTGTAATATTTTTAATAATGTTAGGATACAACCTCTTAAATAGTTGTGTATGTAGAAAAAAATTAAAAAATGTTTTTAACAAAGGTTTATTAAATATTATTTCATGTAAAACAATTTTCCTGTCACTTGGTCTTCTTATCCAAAAATATTCTTTTAATTTCTCAAATATCTATATATTGATCTAGTGGCCCCAAGAATTGATCGACGTAATCTTCGTGATGTTACTCTCTCCGCTGGTACAACTCTAAAATTTGATGTGGCTATTATTGGAGAGCCCCCTCCAACCACAGAGTGGCGCAATGGAAGTGGCGTTTTCAGGTAATCCAGTTACATATTTAAAAAATATGTCTTTGATTAACTATACTTAATTTGTATTTATTGAACCAATATATTTTACATAATACATATTTTAAAAGTAACACATAACCTACTAATAGGATAACACACACAAACACTCAGAGCTAGTAGATTTTAAGGTAATCCCTGAAAACTAAACATGATCCATTTTACTTTCAACTTTCTATAACCAACCAGCCATAAAAATCAGAACATTGAAATAATGAAATATATATTATGAAAGTTTTCTATCAATCATAAATATAGCCTACTAGTACAATTCTTTGACACCTGAAGAATAATATTTGGGTTGTTATTATTTCTCCTCCCTAATTTTATTATTCACTAACGAAAAATTTGGAAATTTATTAAATTTCAACATAACACTCACATTATATAACAAAACCTAAGAATACTTTTTTTTATGAATATCAATATCCTAAGTTAATTATGAGTGACAAAAAGAACATTAAAATAAATATATATATATATATATATATATATATATTATATACAAACGCAAAAATATGTATTCATATTTATAGGTAAGATAACATTACATTTATCTATACACCCTATTTTGATCTAGATAACAAATTATGACTATAAACATGTTTTCCACTACAAATAATTTTATTTATCCTATTTATATTATACGTTTAGGCCTTCAAAGTCAGTATTGATAGATAGTGTGGATTACAACACCAAGCTAACAATCAGACCAGTTCAAAGAGGAGATTCTGGAGAATATACCATAAGTGCCACCAACAGCTCTGGCAAGGACTCAGTGACTGTGACGGTCACAGTCACAGACATATCATCTTCTCCAGAGGGGCCTCTGCAGGTAACACTATATAAATACGGATAGAGAGCTATTATTGGAAACATACTCTTTTCTATAGAATTAAAAAAATTAACCGTTTCAATTGGTTTATTATTTTCTCTTTAGATTATAGGCAATGGAATTATAAAAACATGAAATAATCTGGATTAAAGTGATCTAAATTCCATATAAGTGTATACTTAGTTACATTATATCTCTAGTGGTTACTTGGGATGGTCACAAATGGTGCGACATCCATTGGTGCAATATCGCACTACTGGATGTCACACCAATGGATATCACACCACATGTATGTCACACCACTTGTAATGTCGCATCAAATACCATGTCGCACCACTTATCATAGCCAAACTACAAGTAATGCGACATCCATTGGTGCGATATCGCACCACTTGTCATAAAACCGTTGGCGGGCCCCCAAGTGGTGTGACATCCAGTGGTGTGATATCACACTTAAATCAGTATTGCACGCAGGATCTTTATTTTTAAGTTGTAGGCCATGTTTTGCAGGTTTGCGGGCAGCAAGATAATCAGTTTCAGGGTTTGAGTAGTATGAGAGCACAATTCCATCATTGGCACATGCCACATTTCTTTCTAAGAAGTACCCCATCCATTGATGAGCTTTCTTTTCTGCTTTTTCTTCTTCTTATTTATTATTACTATCTATTATTATTATTTATTATTATTAATTATTATTATTATTTATTTATTATTATTAAGGTGATAAAAATATGTGCAAGTCATCTGTTAATAAAAAAAACCACATGTGCTTGCACTGCAATAAATGACCAATACAGACACATTAAAACGTAAAGATGTAGTCAAGCAGTTAAAATCCCAAAAGGGGAGAGTAAAAACTGAAAGACACCTACCTCAGCCGCCAAGCGACCTCTCCCAGCCCAGAGAGAGTGGTAAAACATAAATACTTACTTTAGCAAACTATTAGTGATTCATAGCTCATAGAGTAATTTACTCAGATCTAATTTTTTGTGTTTTTGGTGTCTTTCAAGCTGCATATACTTTTTAATGAAAATCACTATTTTGGATGCAGGACAGGCCCGTATCCAGGACTTTCTTCCGGGGGGTGGGGGCTCAATCTTTAAATATTGTCCTACGATGGCCATCTCAAGACTGAACAGGGAGGGGTAAGGGGGTGGATCAATCTGACCTGCTCGCAAAGGAAAATATATCCAAATTTTGTATAAAAATACATTTAATTAGACCTAACTTCACTGGACCTAGCCCCAACTGGACTTAACATTTAATTTTCATTAATTTATTTATAATACCACTCTAGGAAGATTAATGAAATAAGTTTAATCAAACTAGCCTTTTTTTCCGCACAGTTTTTCTTTCTCATTTCTGAAAGAGAAAGTATTGTTTTCATGAACTTAAAAAAAATCAGACGAGATTTTAATGAATTTTGACATTTTTTGTAAACTAGAATGATTTTTTTTCTTCTTAAGATTCTGTTAGTCTCCAAACAGAGCTCCGAAACGGGTTGATGGATTTTATTCAAACTTGATATCTAGATGTAATATCTTAATGGCTCTTGATATTTTTTTCATTTTGCCCCTAACCCTCAAATTAAGGGTAGTTTACTGATGGGCAAATTTCTTTAATATCAAATATTTTGAAAACTACTAATGATTTTGATTAAAATTGATATCTAAGGAGGCATTGACATTATAAATAGCATTTTATTGGTTTTGGGGCAAAAATAATTTTAAGAGTAGTTTACTAATCGATATTACTTTTGAATTCCAAATATTTCAAAAACCACATAAACAATTTTATTTAAAATAAATATCTAAGGAGACATTGATTATGAACATCACTTTATACTTATATAATGGTTTCTCACTCTCTTTCCATGCAAATGCGTGGTGCACTTCCTCTAAATTACATCTAACTCAACCTTAATCCGTTAGTGTAATGAGTACATAGGCGTATAACCTGAACGGGTTGTAAAACGTGGTGCTAAAAAAAAGTATTTATAACAATATTTGTTTGATACAGTTAGGCCTATCGTGTTATATCTTCAACAAGTATATAATAAAATCTGACATCATCACTTTCCCCATTGGGACTGGGAGGGGGGGGGGGATTAGCAAAGGTGAATAGAGGGGGTCACTAAGGGATACTGGGAGGGGGAGGTGCTAATTTCACTGTTTACCCTGGGCACATTGCAAACTCTTATTAATATTGGCTGTACTAAGTTTTTTTTTAATCATTACTAAAAGGATCCTCAAACCAAGGAGGGTGTTTATGTTAGGAGCTATTGGCTACTACACTATGTGGATCTTTTATAAACGGAATCTATTGTAAAACACAACATGGTGACAAACAGAGGTTATTATATTATTTTTATCACCAAGTGTGAACTTAGCCGAGTTTATAGCATATATTTGCGTATATATTAATATATTAATTCAAAGATTAGTTATAATTAAATTAGTTTATAAAGCATTTTCATTTTAAAATATATTCTCCAGATGTTTTCCTTTTTTTATAGTTTTATCTTTAAAAATATCTATTTAGTGTACTTGTTCTTCACATGGAAAAACTATAAAACAATCTAATTTTTTAGAAAATAAAATAAACAAAGGTAAAATAAATCAAATATTAAATTATTTCTAAATGTTATTCATTTATTGACTTAATTGTTGACAAATGTGAAAAGTATGCTTTTAAAGGATGTTCAAAATCCAGTTGCTATTTTTTTTATAAGTTCTCCTTCTACAATACCAAGCTAATCAATTAAATCCAAACCAATTAATTCATTCATTGAATTAAATTTAACTCAATCCTTGAAATTAAACATTACCCAACCCACAAACTGATTGTACAAACAAACACAATCACTGTCTAAGAGTGATCATACGATAAAAGAAACAAATAATGTACATTGTTGCACAAATTTATTGGGAAAAAGTAAATGGTGCACTGCACAGACATTCACTTCCTTACATAAAAGTGGAGACATTTTCTTAAAACTTGTAATATATGTGAAACAAAATAATATACATTGTTGCAAAAGCATAATTGTAGAAAGAGCTTTACATTTCACAAAAGAGCATAAATGGAACAATAAACACTCCTAAAAAACATACCGAGAAAAAAAGAAAATCTCAGTCGAACAAAAGCATAACATTTAACTCCCTATCTCCCAAACCTAAATTTTTAAAAATAGGTATTCTTGTAACTCAGAAACGGTTGGTTTTATAAAATTATATTTCAAAAAAGGGGTTTTCATATTTTCAAAAGTTCCACAACTCTGTATTAGTAATTTTGTATCTCAATCAAAAGAGTTGCAGAGATACAATAAAACTTGGATAGATCAGCATATGTACAGTATCCTCTATGTCAAGGTGGTCCAATGGCCCAATATGCGTATATCAGTTTGCATTGTGGGTCGAAGATATATTTAGTAAACCAATCTACTTAATAAAAGCCTACAAACAACAATTTAAAATCAATTACCTTCAATATTTATACATATATAAGTTGTATTTTTTTGGTAGAATCTCTCAAATTTTACTGCCAACATTTTTCATTACCATCCCAATAAATATTGAAATATGTGTACACACACACACACACTTTCACAAACCATCTTAGAATTATAAAATGGTTTGAAAGTGTGTGTGCGTACATATATATCTTAGTATTATATATATCATTCTTAATCTCCAGAAAACACGAGGGCCACACTTTCAGCGAGCACGAGCCGCAATTGGCCCATGGGTCGCCATTTGGACCACATTGGTCTAAGTCACTATTCTGGATAAATTAGATACACCATTTTATTTTTAATAATATAAAGTGTCTTTATATTTTCGAATTTTAATAAAAATTACTAGAGCCGATTTTGAGATATTTTTTTCCTCTGTTCAAACTGAAGTAAACCACCATTAATTTAGGGTTGGATAGAAAATTTCAAAGACCTTCTGGGGAAGACTATTAAAACCCTATACACCAAGTTTTAGCTTGATCGTTAAATTAGTTTCGCCTCTAGATAAAATATAAAGATAAACAAACGACATTGATGGGGTCGTGAAACGTCGACATCCATCAAAATCCGAACTTATATTTTTTAATAGTCACAATACCTCCTTTCTTTGATCGATTGCAAAATGTGAAGTTGAGCATGAATTTAAGCAATGCACATACATGAAATAATAGACTGTTACAGGGACATATTGGGTCTTGCAATTACCTGCCTTGTTTAAATTTTCTACCCCACCAAAAAGATGTTTTCTCGCATCATTTTTTGTTTGGAACAAAATTTCAAATTTTCAGTATCTTATAATTAAAAGCGAGGGGGGAGGGGGCAGCTGTACCTGTTTTCGAACATATTACAAACCCACCTAGAAATGTTTTAATGTATTAATTTTTGATATTCTTATCCGTCCCCCCCACCCTAATTTTCCAAATTTTGATTATAATCTAGGATGCATAGAAATATTCAAACTATTTAGAAACAAGGACACGCTCTATCTTTTATATATAAAATTAGGTTATTGTCTTAATTTCAAACATGTATGATGTATTTTTTGTGTATACATACATACTTAATCATGCCATACCCTTATGGGGTAGGCAAAAAAACTGTGAATATAACTAAAAAAAAAACTTCTTACTTAATCCATCCTCACTAACTTTCTCCACACCTCCCTATCCTTGCATACTTCCTTTGCATCAACAACATCCATACACCGATTCATACATGCTATTTTATTCTTAAAACTCTTAAAATGTTTCTCTTTATCACTTGTTAATCTACAACATTTAGCCACGTCTTACATGGCCTACCCATTCCTTTTGATCTATACACTTTATTTTTATATATTTGTTTAGTCACTCGATCCATACCCATTCTCTAAATATGCCCAACCACCGTTAGACACTTCTTTAACATTGACCTATTGGATTCCTTTTCAAACCACACTCCTTCAGCACTTATTCATTACTGTCTAAGTCCATACGAGTTTTCCCGCATAGAATATATATGTATATACAGTTTTTTATATATATATATATATATATATATATATAAATAAAACTGTATTTTTTGTAACTATTTTATATTTATTTAATACCTCTTGTATTCTGTTGCTAAACTTTTTTATATTCATATTGTACCTTATTCATAGAACCCCCAGGATGGCCTGTACATTCAAACTCTCTTCAAAACAAAGTTTTTTGCATGATCCCCCAATATTTGTACTATATAAAATTATTAAATACATTTTAATGTAGACTATTCTACTTGTTTGAAGGTTTTAATTTCTCAATATTGTTCTGGCCTACTTTGCTAACAAACTGAAATACTTTAATTTTTTTGTACCTCAAACCAAGCATTTTTTGCAAGATCCTTCTTTATTTTTAATATATAGTATTATCAAATAACTTTTAATTAAGATACTTTTAGTTTTTTGGTGGATTTAATTTTTAATATTGTTCTGACGAAATGTGCCAACAAATTGAGATACTATAACTTTTATAGAAATTAGTTTTAAATTAAATTGATTTATTTCTGTATTTACCTAACCTAGGTGTCAGATGTCCATAAGGATGGCTGTAAACTCAAATGGAAAAGACCTCGTGATGATGGAGGAACTCCTATCGAATACTACCAAGTGGAAAAAATGGACCCAGAGACAGGTTGTTGGGTACCATGTGGCCGTTCAACAGATCCGAGTAGGTTTAAATTTAAATTTTATTATGAAAAACCCGCCTCGGTGGCGTAGTTGGCTAACTCACTAGTCGTGTTGAGCTCGACTGCCGAGGACGGGGAGATCGAGGTTTGAATCTCGGTCGGGTGAACTGGGGGTTGTTTTTCCTAAATAGTTTTCCACTCTCCCTCCACGCAAAGGTGGGTTCACTTCCTCTAAATTCAACCTTCCCAACTCCTAATCCATTAGAGTAATTAGTACCTAAGCGTATGACCCGAACGGATAGTAAGACGCGGTGCTAAATAAATAAAAAATAAATAAATATTATGAAAAATATTTCACTTTTGTTCAAAAATAAGCTTTATAGTGTTGGTAATTGACCTGAATATATACTTTTTTAAACCACTCATTTAATATATTGCAAGAGTTAACATATTCACTATCCAAATCAAATGTTTACTGTTTAAAATATTTGCTAGAACATTTTTTTGTAACCACCCAAATTTAATTAAAACCCACAAAAACATCATTAAATCTTATACAACAGTTTAGTAAAAAATTATAACTACATTTTGGTCTCGGGGTTATCTAAATTCTGTCCTATATTGCCCACAGATTAAATGGCTTAATGCCTTATCTTAGTAGATAGCATATTCATAAATATTAAACTTCCTTCGATGACAGAAAATGTAGCACTATGAAAATTGTATGAAACTTTTTCTTTAGCTTTTTTTAAATTGTGTCTTAAGATAATAAAATTCATTTACATGATCAGTTGGAATTGAGTTTATAAAAATAAAGACTAGTGATACTATTTTAATTAATAACCCAAAATTAGCAAAAGAGATGTCATGCAAATCAAAATCATTATGATAACCATATTTAGTAATATTTTCACCAGGCTTCATATCTTAAATTAATGTATACACATATACATATTTTGGTTATTCTTGCAGATTTTGATGTGACTGGACTTACACCTGGAAAAGAATATAAATTCAGAGTTGCAGCAGTGAATTCTGAAGGTGAATCACAACCATTAGTTACAGAACAATCAATCATTGCTAAAAATCCATATGGTGAGTAATTTTATTGTTTAAAGGCTGGTTACTTAATTTTAAGGGTGTGCAAAGCTTTGAAACCCTCCACTTCTCTTTGAATATTTGTTCACTTTGACTTTGTTTATAGAATAAAATTCTAGATTCAACAATTACGAGGCTTCACCACAAAGATATTTAAAGTTAAGAGACACTTTTTTGCTGTTATTTTCATCACAAATTAATGTTTGCATAAGAGGATTAAAAAAATTAATTACATTCTGTGATAATAACTTAATATATCAATTAGAGATGAAATATATTAATCATGTTTGAAATATAGCATTTTGTAAATTATATTTAATACCTAAATTTACATAGTTATACAAACTATAATATTTTTATTCAACATTTAACTTTTTTTTTAAATATTCGAACCTCGATTCAGCTTCAGGAATACCTTATCACTCGATTTGACGTTTCTTCAAATTGGAAGATTGGACTTTGCACATCTCTACTTGATTTCACTAGTTCATTCATTAATGAGTTGAAAAATGTTGTGTTCAATGCTTACAATTGTGATATTTATTTTCAGATGAGCCTAGCAAACCAGAAAATCTTCAAGCTACTGACTGGGATAAGGACCATGTTGATCTGAAATGGACTCCACCCAAAGAAGATGGGGGCTCTCCTATCACTGGATATGTTGTGGAGAAAAAAGATAAATATGGCCAGTGGGAGAAGGCTTTGGAAGTGCCTGCTGGCCAAACTAAAGCTACAGTACCTGACCTTGTGGAAGGCCAACCTTATGAGTTCCGTGTGAAGGCTGTGAATGCAGCAGGGCCTGGTGAGCCCAGTAATGAGACACCTACAATATGGGCCAAACCCAGAAATCTTGCTCCAAAAATTGATCGCACCAATCTCATTGAAGTACGCATTAAAGCAGGTCAAAACTTTGGTTTTGATGTTAAGGTTTCTGGTGAGCCTCCTCCAACCACCAAATGGCTCATCCGGGGAAAGGAAGTTAAATCATCAGATAGAGTGAAAGTACATCATACTGAGTACAACACAAAATTAAATGTTCGCATGGCTACTCGAGCAGAATCGGGCACTTACACCATCACAGCTGAAAATGTTAATGGAAAAGACACTGCTGAAGTAGATGTAATTGTTCTAGGTAAGAACTATTTACCATTTATTTGCATACACATTTGATAATCATGTATATATATTAAGTTATTAGGGGTTAATAAAAACTCATTATTTTTAACTAATTATTTAAATATATTTTGCATAAAATATCTTATTTTTAAAAGACATATTAGACACAATTTAAAACCAAGGCAAAGTATTTTATCTAATTATGTCCCATCTAATAGTTTAAAATAATATTTTTATATAATAATGATATAACTCATATAAAACGGAGCTTAATATATTGCAAGCCCTTACAACTTTTTCCAATAGAACTTTTATTTCCACCAGATGCACAGAATGTATTTATTAACCATTTAGCAGCTCCATCTCTTACAAATAATTTCAAAAATCTTTAAATCACTATCTTAACAAAGTTTTTATCTTAAATTTTCACCTTTAAACATTATTAAATAGGACCAATTATTAGTATTTGAAATCATTAAATCAAACCAATTGAAATCTGTTTATTGTTTGACCTTTTCATGTGTATTGTATAGTGTGTTTAAAAATTAAGACCCCTTAGAGCACCCTTTATAGCACTCCTTATAGCATATTTACACGGGGCCACAGCCACTGTCTACTTTTACTTATACATAGGATCAAATTGGTACATTCATATGGTGCCTAGGTGACTGAAGCTGGGCAGAAGATCTTCCACGATACTGGTGGCTCCATGACGCGATCGAGCTACAACTAGCAGACCATTGTTTTTCATTGGTGCATTTGGAAGGAGCCACTGACGCCAGCCATCTTATTTTAAATAGTCTGTCAAGCATTGTGAATCTGTGATTACCATGCCGAGAGCCAATATTATTATTATTAGCACCGCGTCTTACTACCCGTTCGGGTTATACGCACTTACGCTAATGTGTAATGGTAGGGTGATTGTGAGACGAAATGGAGGACCTACAGTTTAACGTGGAATCCGAACCACGGTGGAGGCCTGGCATTCCTCACATTCACAAGTTGTGATTAATACATGTCTTGTCAGAGGTGAAGGAAGGGTTTGGCAATCAGATAAATTTGTGCCGGGACCGAGGATTGAACCCCGGACCCTCAGCACAGAAGTCTGCCGAGAGCCAATAGATTAGTAGTGTAACTCTTCACCTAACATTTTCGAATATTTCACCTCATTTTTATACAAACTAATTTTAGGGCATTTTAAAGTACCAAAAAACATTTCCTCCTCTTTTCTCAAATCTTCATATAACGAATGTTAAAGTTCTTTTAAGAATCTTTCACTCAATAAAGGATGAATTGTTTGGTTTCACCTGCGCTTTTTCTTTCTCAACAGAAGAAGCAGCAACAGTTCACTATCCTCGTGCATCATCATCTTAACTTAGACTGGCCTGAAAATCTTGCTGTGGCTAACATAAATCACTGTAGTAACTGCCATGTGTGATTGCAGTGGCTAGTGACTGTGGCATGTGTCGGCTATTACAGTGGACCCTTGTAAACACACACTTAATATTCTTTGAACCTGTTACCCTTTCACTATTTAGTAAGAATGCTCTCAAAGTTCTCATAACTCTAATTCCTAACACATTCTCTAGTTCTTTTTATCACGGGAGTGGTCGCGCGGAGTCACCATGTCTGAATGCCATTGGTATTTCTTTTTCACTTCCCCACCAAACCAGTTTGGCCGCCCTCCCTTTTAGTAGCTTCCATACTTCCACTCCAACGCTTAAAGCCGTGGTTACCGCTCAGTTTTCTCTCAGGGGTTGTTGAGAACCCAATCTCTCGTGTAACCTTAACTCTGCACGACCATTTGTGTTTGTTTTTATTATTAAATCTATAGCTTATATTTAGTAATGGATAAGCAAAAAGAAGAGTGGATTGTTTATTTACTTAACTAAGAATTGTCTGATGATTTAAGGGGTAATGAAGGTGATTTAGGTGGGGATATTGACCCAGAGGAAGAGATACCTGTTGATTGCAACCATAAACACTAACTCTGAATAAAATAATGATAGTGTTGATAGTGAAAATTATGATGATGGTGTGTGTTCATTATCAGAGAATGACATTTCATTACTTTACAAGGGGCATTACATAGGTAAAGATGGAACAGAGTGGAAATTAGCCGAACCAACACAGTCTCTTTGCACACAACAATCCCTTGTCATACATTTTCCAGGCTGTAAAGGTGGAGCAAAACATGCTTATACACCACTGAAAGCTTGGAAAAAGGTTTTTTACAGATGGTATTCTAAAGAAAACCGTTTATTATACTAATATTCATATTGATTTGATGAAAGAGTAGTATGGGCGTCAAAGAGACACAAAATACACCAATATAATGGTGATTGGAGTACTGATAGGCCTATTGTAACCACTCCGGCATTCTAAAATTATCTTACCTTCACAAGTGAGCTGTGGAGTGATGATAGAATGATTGTGCTGATTTTTCATGCTGCTATGTTACAAAACATATTAAGGTTTTTGCTTCAAGCCACAGATTTTGATGACAAGCATAACAATGGTATATCAGGATTGCGATTGACAAACTGGTTCCAATGCGAGAAATGTTTGAAAAATTAGTTCAAAACTTTTAAAAACATTATAGTGTAACTGAATACTGTAAAATTTATTAAATGTTGGGGGCGTTTCAAAGACGTTTTTGAGTAATAAGCCTTCCAAATATGATATCAAGCTTTTTCCTTTAGTATATGCTAAGACCATCTATAATCTTAACATGGAAATATATGCTGGAAATCTACCTGCTGGTCAATTTCAGATAGACAAAACGCCATCTAAGATTTTGAAGAAACAAGTTATTCCTATATCTGGCAATGGACGCAATGTAATCCATTATAACTGGTTTACAAGTGATCTTTTGGCTACAAAACTCTTACAACAACTTAATCTTAATATAGTGGGCACAGTGAGGAAACCAAGAGGAAGCTATCTGCCTGCTTTAAAGTAGTAAAGAACAAGTGTTAAAGTCTTCTTATTTTGCTTCTGGGAAAATTTCCAAAATCTTGTCTCCTACTTTCCAAAGAAAGGGAAAGTATTTGTCCTACATTTTAAAATGCATTAGAACTACTTTCACCTTTTTAGTATTGCAATGGTCAATGCTTTAGTTGTATTAGCCAGCAACAACAAGGAACTAACTGAGAAGACAATTCTTGAAAACACTTGGAAAGGAACTTGTCACGTGGTATATGAGATGTTGATTAGAAAACCCATGATTTCCGAGAAAGCTGATGTAACAGAAATTTTGGACAAGATTGCCACCCACATCTCCAAGAATCAACATCTTCCTCTGAAATTCCAAGAAAACACAAATGCTCCGAGAAAAATCCACCAAATTCAGGAAACTGAGATCTACTATGCCTGCTCGCCATGTAAAAGTACATTTGTGGGAATGATGGGAAGTTCACATATGATGAGTGTCTTGAAAATTTTTGAAGATTCTGCCCTAGTAGGAAAAGGCTACAGTAAACTATAAAAGACTAATTTCTTTTTATCCTCTTTTTATCTTATGAAACTCAAAAAGGGGTTATACTATTTTTAGTTGGGTTATATTATAAATAGCATTGTTTTGTAGTTCTGATTTTAATAATAAAATAAATTATTTATAATCATTAGAATAAGTTTGCTGCATTGATTATTTCTATGGGTGGTTGTTGTAAATCACATAACTTTTCTGTAAAGCGTTAAATTGTTTTAAAGTTCTAAATTTTCATCTCAAATATATGTTTTAGAATGATATTGCATTTAAACATAAAAATAATTTGAGTGAACCAAAGCAGAAAGTAAGCCCTACAAAAGAATTATACTACATTTTTGGATTAGTATTTTCATAACTACACTAAACTATTTTGTAAACCGTATTTGTTTAAAATATCAAATGTAATATGTTCAAAATAATAACATATTGTTTTATAAACAAAACATTTGAAAACAAAAATAAAAATTTAATTAAAATACACAACAAAAGAAAAGGTCATAGTAATCACTCACGACCATTGTACCCTTGAGAGGTAACAGCTTTGCATTGATGGATTACACCATGGACTTTTCTTTTAAACTACACCATTGTGAGACTGTGCCAGTTAAATTTCAAGGTAGATGACAGGTACATTTATACACTGGTAGTAGTAAATTGTTTGATTTAATAGATATCTTAAATAATTTTTTTTTGCAAAAAATATTTTTTTTATTTTTTAGAATTCAGTTATTCATACTTAAAATTAATGCTAATCTACACTGTTTTCTTTTGATCAATAATTAGAGAATTGTATTAAAACTTATTTTTCTGATGTTGGTCTTTTAAACTTAGCTCTCTTCTCCACACTAATTAAATCAAATGGTGATATTTATAATAATTTTAGTAATATTTTTATATGTTAAATTGAAGAAAATTTTTTCTATGTATTTCCTAAATTTATATTAATACTGTTTAGTTTGTGCTATACACTATAGATATGTTTGTGGTGTTTCAGACAAACCCAGTCCTCCTGGGGGTCCTTTGAAGACCTCAAATGTCCATGCTGAAGGCTGCAAGTTGAGTTGGAATCCACCGGCAGATGATGGGGGACAACCTGTTGATAAATATGTTGTTGAGAAAATGGATGAAGCCACAGGTTATAGTTGTTTATTTTTAACTTTTGTTTGGTATTTTATTTAACTATCTACTAATCATATCCTGGGTTCAATTCCTTTGTCCAGTTGTAATTTTAAATATATTCAGAAAATATTAATGCCTAATTCTTTCAACAATGAAAAGAAATGTAGGCCTTATGATAAATTATTATTATTAGCACCACATCTTACTACCCGTTTGGGTTGTACGCACTTACACTAATGTGTAATGGTAGGGTGATTGTAAGATAAATGGATGACCCACAGTTTAACGTGGAATCCGAACCACGGTGGAGGCCTGAAATTCCTCACATTCACAAGCTGTGATTAATACAGGCCTTGTCAGAGGTGAAGGAAGGGTTTGGCAATCAAATAAATCTGTGCCGAGACCAAGGATTGAACCCCGGACCCCCAGCACAGAAGTCTGACACCTTGCCTCAAGACCACCAGGTCACCCTTATGATAAATTAATCAATGAATGAGTAATTACTATTAGGTTAGGTATGGTATATAACAGAATGCAAATAAATACATTGTAAAAAATCTTTATTTAAAATAATTCTGTAGTACTGCTAAGCAAATAAATGATGAGGAATTGTATAAATATATACACAAAATTGGTAAAGTATCATAGTCAATAAAAAGACTGATGTTTTAAAAAAAATAACGGTTCTGTATATTTCTTTAGGTCATTTTTACACTGCATGGAAGGAGAACGTGATTTTTTGGTTGTTTGACCGTTTTTACATTGAAAATATATTTTAAATTGTGTATTTTTACATTTCTCCTCAATGTCGAAGGCTAATAGTTTATTGGAATATTATAAAATTAATAACATTCACAACCTCAGTTGATTTTAAAAAAACTTAATTTTGCTTTAAGAGGGATTAAATTTTAAAAATTATTCACCATCTTATTTTAGGGCACTTCCTCACAAATCACCACAAATATAACCCCCCAATAAACTATCTCGGTATGGCGTGACAAAGATTGTCACTACCCCTTTCATATAAAATGTTTATATAATTTGGTAAATTTAAAAGTTCTAAATTAGAATCAGGAAACACTATTTATTCTGTTTACTAATCCTCTTGAACAGATGAAGCTTAGTCTTTAAATAATAACATGAATTTAATTATCAGGTACAATGTCTAGGCATTATAGTAATGGCATATTGTCTGTTGAATTTTAGGTAGGTGGGTTCCTGCAGGTGAAACAGATGGTCCGGCTACAAGTCTAGATGTTGATGGACTAACACCCGGTCATAAATACAAGTTTAGAGTGAGAGCTGTCAACAAGCAAGGGAAATCTGAGCCACTCACAACCAGCCAAGCCATTGAAGCAAAGAATCCATTTGGTAATTATTTTATGAAAAAATAAACCCTAAGCTGTTTGACAAAACCTTTACATGCTAGTTAGTCTAGATACAAAACATTCTTAAAACTTATACTATTATTTTTCAGATGATCCAGGTAAACCAGGAACTCCAGAAATCAAAGATTATGACAAAGATTTTGTGGAACTTCAATGGACCAGACCAACTGAAGACGGTGGTTCCCCCATTTCTGGATACATTATTGAGAAAAAGGATAAATTTAGGTAATTATTTTTTGTGCCAAAACTATCACCATAAACTAGCACCATAAAAGCGCACCAACATTTAAAAAGCTTTTTAAAAACTCAACGGTTTAATTAATATTTTACTTTATGGTGCTATATTAATGGTATACATCTAGATTAATTCTCTATAATCATTGATTTAATGTTTCTTCATTGTAGTTTTTCCAGGGTCTTATAAAAATCCATGTGCTATTAGGATATAGTGGTCTGACACCTTAGCTCAGTTTGGAGCGTGTCTGTCTACTGATCTAAGGGCCCCAGGTTCAATTCCTGGCATGGCCGAAACATTTATCGTTGGTGAAATGTCGGTTTCTCCTTTTACATTAAATTAATGGCCGAG
>CABFWB010002697.1:83623-99295 GCA_902151455.1 Timema bartmani | reverse complement strand
CCCCCCCCAGGGCCTCGCTACCCACCTACTCACGTGCACCTCGCAGAACGATGTTTTTAGTTTGTTTAAGTTGACACTTCTTCTCAGGAAATATCTACAAACTATAAACATATACCTCAGCTTAGCAGTTCATTCTGCAATTAATATGAAAATCTCACTTGAGAAAATGAGAGAGGAAGCTGAAGTAAATTTTTATGCCTTGTACCAAACTGTTGAAGGTATCTAAATCAACTAAATGTTCCTGTTGTAAAACCTCAAACTGTTGGTTGCCAGAGTAACAGAACAAATGTCCCCACTCAGAGCCCAGAAGGTTACTTTAGAATAACGATTTTCATACCATTCTTGGATGAATTTATAACTTCTCTTAATGATAAGTTTATCACTCACAAAGACACGTTGTAACCATTTCAATCACTTGTTTATAAGAGTGAACCAAATGATGTGATGATGTCAGAGGTAGTAACATATGTTCAAAAAGTGGCTCGATTTTACGATCTTCCTGAGTCCAGCAATATTGAAGGGGAACTGACACTGTGGCACCATTTCATTAAGTCATCCGATAAAAAGCCCCGAAATGCAATTTAAGCCCTTTCTATGTATAATATGAATTTATTTCCTATCATACATGAGCTTCTCATAATAATGGCTACACTTCCCGTAACAACGTGCACAAATGAACGCTCTTTCTCACCCCTACAGCTGTTGAAATCATCATACCTGAGGAACTCTACAAGTGAAGACAGACTTAATGGGCTTGCTCTCATGTACATACATCAAGAGGTGTTAGTTACGGAAGATGAAGTTCTCAATGAACTTTCTATGAAGCCAAGCAAAAATGACATAAGACTAAAGTGAGTTATTTCAAAAGTGATTTTGTGAGTTAAGAGTGTGTTCAAGTTGCTTATTTGAATTTTCAGATTTTAGCTTATAAAATAATTTTATAAATCAAATTTCCAGAATACAATTTATTGAAACTTGCATGTTTGTATATTCTAACAGTATGCATAATTAAAAATGTGTTTACAAGCAGCTTGTTCATAAAAACTTAATAGTTATAATAATTACAGAAAAATGACCATTTTTAGAAATTTTAAATTATTGTATTTGTTTTAATGCATTTGCATTTTGCAGTACTTAAATTTTCAAAATTTCCCGCAGGAAAAACCACTAGGACCTCGCTTAATTGGTCAGTGAAACTCACCCCTCCCACAAACGAATCCTGGCTGCGCCAGTGCCATCCGGTGTAAGAAATAATCGAGATATCAATTTTATGAAAACTACCATCGTTTATGCTACGTTAGTGCTGTGAATTTAAGGCACTAATTCACAATTTCTTATGGGTGGCTAGGAAGATATCTCCTTGGCCACCGTAAAAGAAATAATCGAAATATTCATTTTTCGAAAACGTTCATCGTTTGAGCTACGTTAGTGCTGGTTAGTGCATGATTTTTATATTTCTGCTCCAAATTTGTTTTTTTCATTTATTTTGTTTTTGACAACCTGGTACCTTAAATTTAATTTATATTGAGCAATTTTATATATATATATTATGGGCGTATGGCCCTAACGGGCTATATATATATATATATATAAATTAATCAAAAATTTTGATTTCTGGGCTATTATATTTTCTTATATTGTAAATATACTTATTTTTAAAAGGTTTTGTGGTATTTTAAATGTTCTACTATCTTAATTCTTATATTTTATAAAATATGTTTTCAACTTACGATATAATCAAGCTATTATTTAATGTCCCCATATTTTACCAGCCTATAAATAAAAAAATCAATTGATATCTTATAAAACGCTCTTAGAAGTATTATTTTGGAATGTCTTCTAAAACGTCCAACTTCATAGTAATAATAATTCACTATGCAGGGATCATTATCAACTTTATATTCACTTAGCAACTTAACCTTCATAATAAAAAAGTATGATATTTTCAATGAAAAGTTTAGTGCATATTAATGTTTTTTAATTTTAATTTTAATAAATAGATCAATTTTGATTTGTCTTTACTAAGTATTCATTTGCAGTATTTTTTCAAGATTATTTTTAATTATATCTATAATAAATCATTATTGTAAAGTTTGAAAAAAATTCACCTTCAAAAATAATTTAAAATGATTAAAATTTCCAAACTATGTTTAGAGAGATGTTTGCTGTTAAATTTCTACTGCTATAGATAGGTTTTGTTGACCAAGTCGTAAAAATAAAACTGTAAATAAGATGTTAAATTGCAAAACTTGTCTTATCCATCATATGTAATTTTAAGATGATCGCCAAAATCTTGTAGCTTAGTTCCCTTTATAGATTTTTTTTACCCATTTAACTTGTAAGCTTCGTTTTATTGCCTACTTACCTTAACATGTCTTTAGGAAAAAACATTTTTCATAATTAGACATTTAATTAGGATGATCTAAGTTTTGGTGCTAAACAATCGATAAGACAAGTTTTGCAGACATATAAGTAGGATTAAAAAGATATTATTGATGCCATAAGACAGTATTCGATTTTGCAGAAAAACTAAATTTTTATTTTACAAGAAAAAAGTCCCCACAGCCAATGAACATTGAATTCAAACATTTTAAGGATAGTAAAAAACATTCCCATGACAACAATATTGGATAGTTTTTAAGTTATACGATAATATTATCAGCGTCTTCGTGAAATCCGCCTTCTCATTTATGTCAGCACCAACTTCTACTAGTGGCAGTTCCTTTTGACCATCAATTACATATCTGTAATATTCTATCTTTGAGACTTGAGAGGGTCCTTCCTTTGTCCCCATAATGTTTTTTTAGGAGACATTTAATCCTTAAGGACCTATCCTATATAGCCCATTCGAATGACAACAGTTCACACCCTACATGTTAACCCTTATGCATCTAAGAACCGTTGTCATTCGAATGTGCTTTATATGACTGGCCTTGAGCGTTTGACTGGAACTACATTTTTTAAAAGTATTTGGGTCAATATTATTGATTATTACTCTCGTGTTGGACTATACTGCAGAGGACAGGGAGATTGGAGTTCGATCCCATCGGGTGTACTGAGGTTTTTTCTTAAATGGTTTCCTACTATCTCTCTCCTCACGCAAATGCGGGTGCACTTCCTCTAAATAGCACCTACCTAATCTCTAACCCATTAGTGTAACTAGCACATATACGTATAAACTGAACGGGTAGTAAGAAGTGGTGCTAAAAAACAGTTTTATTTCCCTCCATCTACTGGACAGCTGGTGGAAATAAAATATTACCCAGGCCAACCAACGTAGCTAGAAAATATAATTGATTTGAACAAACTTCATAGTAACTAAGCTTCTTTATAGATAATTTTTCAAAGAAAATGTAACGGAGGAATGAGTAAAATTTTAAAAAAAAGGTCAATGTATGTATTTATTTGTATTTTTAATGCAACACTAGAGATATTTTATTAGTTTTAAGTACTAATACTAGCGCTTAGCAACTATAGTCCAATTTGCATAGTAAGGACCTTTTATCTGGCAACAAGAAAAATAATAATAATAATAATAATAATAAAAATAATTACAAGTCCTTCACGAGTTCGTACGTTAAGTCATGTGATCTGAAGCTTTCACTTTTGATAGATACCCTGTAACGAACCGCGGGTTGGGCTTCTTTTGTTACGAGCCGTTTGCCGTCCTCCTTTCTTATCCTATACGTAAGGGTGTCTTAAGATGGGGTGCTAGTGAGCATGAGTTTAGGGCAGTATTTTCGAAGTTTTTATAGCATAAACATTTATTTGGCCAAAATAAATAAAATATTTCTTTTATAGAAACATAGAGTTTAGTTTTCCGCACATGCTAATCTCAACAGTTCTTTAATATCTGTCAAGGTGTCCTAGAATTTAGTGACAAATTTTCTCTGCATTTAAAAAGTTTGTCACCAAATGCCGCTATGCTCATGAGAGATATTCAAGAACTCTTTAGATTAAAATGTGCAGAAAGCTAAACTCTATGTTTCTATAGAAGAAATATTTGATCTATTTTTGCCAAAAAATGTTTACACTATAAAAACTGCAAAATGAATGCACTAAACTGGCGCTCACTAGCACCCCACCTTAAAGCTCTCGTCTTTCAGCTATGTCATATTGAACTGCATTGATTGATAGGATGTTACTTTACGAAAAATACTTGTTGATATTTATTTAAATGCATACGTATTATTTGTTACACTATTTAACACTCGAACATGTTAATGATATAAATTTTATAGCGATAGTTCAAAACACGTCTTTCACATGACGATCCAGCGGGGAAGACGAGTTCAAAACCATGCCTTTTTTCACAAGGCTTGAGTCTGTATTCCCCGTAGTTTTGTACTCTCAAACCCAGATCACTACTTAATTTCTGTCCATCTACAATTTTTTTTTATCTGAGCGCTAAAAATAGGCATGGCTTAACTATGCATCTGCTCTTAAATACTGTAATACAACCCGGAAATAAACCATGCCTCGAACACGTGCAGCTAAAAGAAAGAAAAATATAAACATGGCTGTCGTTTGGAAAAGATTAATTTAATTAATTTAAAATAACTGAAAAGAAGAAAAAACGAAAAATTTACTTTAAAATATGATTTTAAATATTAATAAGGACGGAAAAATCGATGTCATTACAACCCATACATATAAGATAATATTAATAATTTCGTAAAATTGTTAACAAGTTTGTCCGAAAAATATGTGTTTGTATTTTCTAAAAGGCCTAGGACTTCAGCCGAGTTCATATACTATTCACAAACAGAAGTGTGGGACCTTGTAGTAGCATAAAAAATCATTACTTTTCCGAAGCCACAAATTATTTGTGAGGGGAAAATATATTAAACATTTTTTATTTGTATAGAACGTTAAATATTGTAGACAGACTCTTTTGCATTACAATAATTAAAGATTGCGCCATGGAGTTGTATTATTACTATTATTATTATTGTTATTATTATTATTAGCTTTAAACATTAAAGTTGTGATAGTTGTATATTTTATATTGACTAAAACAATAATTTAATATAGGTCCTGGGAGGTAAATAGGTCACAAAGAAAAGTGTAAAATCACAATATAAAAACATATTTTTGTGGATACAGGAATAAGTATTGTTTATTTCAGATGGAATATAAATCACAATAATATAGCTAGCAAAAGAACTCATTATAGTGAGTACAACAATGGATATAACAATAATATATTACGTAGGACTGTTTTATAAAGCTGTAAGTCGCAGTTTACAATTTACAAGTGATAGTTCTACAATAAAAAATTGTTTTAATAAATAAAATTACTATAATTTACTCGAGCACTAATCAGCACTAACGTAGCACAAACGATGGGCGTTTTCAAAATTTGATAATTATCTCGATTATTTCTTAGACCGGGTGGCCAAGGAGATATCTTCCTAGCCACCTATAATAAATCGTGAATTAGTGCCTTCAATATCCAGCACTAACAATGAAAATCGAGCACTAACCAACACTAACGTAGCACAAACGATGGGTGCTTTTAAAAACCGGGTGGCTAAAAGTTGTGTGGCCAGGGTGATACATATTGAAACATCACCATTGCATTGCAACAAGTGAAAGCGGACTGTGTACCATGTACTGCCCACACACTTCATCGTGTTGTTCATCACTCATTGGTGATCTGGTGGTCTAGAGGTAAGGTGTCGGACTCCTGTGCTGGGGGTACGGAGTTCAATCCTCGGTTCCAGCACAGTTCTATCTAATTGCCAAACCCTTCCTTCACCTCTGACAAGACGTGTATTAATCACAACTTGTGAATGTGAGGAATGCTAGGCCTCCACCGTGGTTCGGATCCCACGTTGAACTGTAGATCCTCCATTTCATATCACAATCACCCTATCATTACTCATTAGCGCGCATAACCTGAACGGGTAGTAAAACGCGGTGATGATAATAATAATAATAATAATAATAATAATAATAATAATAATAATAATAATAATAATAATAATAATAATAATAATAATAATTCATCACTCATTTCTGAACCAACTAAGCGTAAATAACATGTGTGCTCGTGCAAGATGAATAGTTGGTCACTTCACACACTTTTCAATTGCTAGCAAAAATGAACAAAACATTGATCAAACTGCAATGGCATCTAAATCCAAAGTGAATTTCTAGACTAATGTTCTAATGTCACTAAAAATACAGTTATAAAGTTATTTTTAGGAACTATTATTGGTTGCCAACCAATCCCCTTTCAATTTATGGAATAACTCCACTTTTAAAAACTTACTACTGAAGAGAAATTACCTTACTTCGCCTGCAGGGTAAGTGGTATTAGAGAAACTCTTCAGCACAGCTGGATTGTTCAGTGATATAAAAAGAAGCTCATTCCACCCAAACAAGGTCAAGATGCTGGCATTAATAAATCAAAATTTAAAGTTCACCCAACAGTAAAATATATACCTATGTAAAGTTAATGTCGATGTAATAATAACATTTGTCGAGAGCTATTTTATAAACTATTGAGTTGGTTTTCATTCAGGCAAAAAATTACAGAAAACCTATAGTAATTTAACCACAAAATATTTTAACTAACACAGTATGTCTAGAGCCTATTACGCACTAGGAAAAATTTCCCCAGAAACAATGTTTGCCAACAAGTTGCCCTTGTTTCGGAAACAATTGGGGAACTGTTGGCCAACTGTTACCCAACAGTTGGACAATTTTTTTTTATGTTTCTTTTGTATTTCCCAGCGAGGAAAACATGTTTCCCATAATCCATTTCAAATGGGTTACAAGAAACAATGTTGGCCCACATTTCTGACAACAAGCAACGTGGGCTAGAAGGTGATATTGCTGATCTAAATCGTGTGTCTCTTTTCATTATCCTGGGACCAACAATTTGTAAATTAACTTCAAAATCATCTGTAGGATATATGAGAGTGAATTTCCTAAAAGCACTGTCGTGTTCTAGTTTCAGTTCTGTCAGAAGCTTATTTGCATAGTACGAACCATTTTGAAGCACTTAATGAACTCACCGCCGTTTTCTTCTTCTCTGTATTCTTGAACAGCTCCTAACTAAATACAAAGCACAAGCCATAGCAGCAGCATCCTTAACAGATATCGTTCACTCAACTGAACTCTGTACGGGAAACAAATTATTCATCATTGTAGTCTGAGCGCGAAACAATGTTTCTTTAATGTTTGACAACAATCTGTTTCCCATGTTGGCCAACAGGTGTGGAACAGTTAGCCAACAATGTTTCCAAGTGTGTACTAAGCTTTAGTCTCTATTTCTTCTAAAAACAAAATGGGGGTATTCTACATGTGTACAGAACTTTGTGTGCCTCTATTAATTTTATTAAAAATGACATTGAAATTTGTTATTTATGATTATGATTTTTTTTAATGGAGGGCCATTTGTCCTAACAATCAAATAAAATATATTTTAAACAACTTTAAAGCTTTTATTTAAACTTGATTAACACAAACCTCTAATGAACTATATAAAATTTATAAAATCAAATAATTTTTGCTAATGAATATATTTACTTTATATTATTATAGAATTGAAAACTAAACAAATAACCAGCATCAATGATCGGCCTACATCAGCAACAAATAATCGGCATCGGCCTAATCGACAAAATAGCTGATCGGCCCAGCTCTAATATTTATTTAGAATCAACAATATACTTTTTACGCGAATACTGCATTCAAAATGAAATTCTTTTCTTTTATTAATTACCGTGAAGTGTGTTAAATTGAATAAAAATAAGTTTTCCAAAGTTCCACACCTCTCACATAACATCTCCAAATTTGAGACACGTAAGTATAAAATCATCATGGTGGCTATGTTTTTAAATAATGCTCTATTTGAAAAAGCGTAGTAATTTAGGGATGGTTCTTGTCCACTTCTAAAGGTATGATAAATGTTGTGAATCACATAAAAATAACAATTAATTAATAAACGAAATAAATATTAATTTATGCAAGACGTAACATTTTTTTACTCATATGTAAATGAGTCCCATAGAGGCAAAACTAGCCTTATTCGGTTTAATAAAAAAAATTATTACTCATGAGTAACAAATTTATTTCAACAAAAGAAACCATAATTATCAACAAAACTAGCCATGGACAAAGACGTGTTAAGCTACTGTCACACGACACTTCCTTGTACTAGAAATTAAGTGTGCTAGCTAGCGCCTAGATAGCTGTACACTCGCTAGTACAATAGAAACGGAACTAGATTATTCACACGCTGCTAGTTTGGTACTAGGTTCTAGTGCAAATATTTATGGAACCTCAGGGATTAATTTTGGGTGCAGCAGCTGCATTAATTATTAATATTGATATTGAAAATTATGAGAGGGATCGTAGGAAAAGAATATGGACACGGGACTGGATGGAAAGACGAAATAATGGTCGCGGGATACTAAAAATTATACATTTGGAGGTTAGGTAAGATACATTCGGGGTGACTCTAACGTTTAGTATCTCCCTAAATTTGTATTAATTTATTTACGATGTGGTCAGAGGCCCCTAAGCCCATGGGTGCCCAAGTACAGTATCCTTGATACACAAATGTTATTTTTTTAGGTATACGTACATTTTATATTCTAAAAAAGCAACCACCTAAGGTTGGCATGCTATCAAGTTTATTTAGATTAAAATTGGGTCTAGAACACAGTTTGTCGTTTTTAGATGACATGCTTTTAATTAAATATATGTTAAATATATTGTCATATTGTGGCGATATGGTATTATATAAACAAGGATGTTTAAAATAATTTTCTGCCAATAACAAACTCATATCCGATGACCATGTTGGCGCTATTTCTACCATTTATCTACACACAGTCTCAGCGCGCATTGATTGGTCGAATAACACAGACTAGTGTCGCAACTAATACGAAAATAGAGACTGTTCTATCCTCACAACTAGTATGGTAGCCAGTATCAAGAGGCAGAACCAGTATACTTTTTCTGATTCACACGACGCTAGATGATGATGTGACAGGATTTCAAGTATTAGCTAGTGTCGTGTGATACGGGTATTAGTCAAAAGATAGGAGGTTTTGAATTTCCATCCTTCTAGCTAAACAAGGTCGCATCAAAATAATTAACGGTGGGACCATCCCGAACTTGCACGAAGCATCCCAAGCTATGATTGTATGAGGAGCATTATTATTTTATCATTAAAAAAATAACCACTAAATATTACATTCTTAGTCATTATTATAAATAATCACATGATAATATAATAACAAGCCCCTTAAAGGTAGACAAAACATTAAATCAATACACCCCGTTAGACTAGAGCGCACATAACATAATTTAAGATGGTGGTCGGAGACGGCATTGTTTAATGCAGTAGAAGAAAAATTGGATAGTCATAAAAAGGGGAGTGTAATAAAAAGAAACTCAAGACCCATTCTTATATATGCTCGTAGATGATTATGTGATTATATAATGCCAGACATAGCTAGGTCTAGTGAGTATTACTCCAACATGTACATTTTGCCTTAGTAGCCCTACTTTAAAATTGAGTTAGAATTACACCTATTACAGTTAGACTTCAGTGTTTTGGGTAAAATATTGTAACATTCGGAGATCACGGGAAAATGTGTTATAATACCATATTCAATTTTAGTCATATATGGTCATGAGCGCTTTAATTGGTTTTAGATTCACAAACTGGTTAAATTTACCACACAACAAAAATTTTAATGAACCAGCCCAGTTGGGTTCCTATTTAATTAACTGCTTTCAGTGAGTGGCATACAAATGTTTTCTTATGAGACTAGTACACAAACAAGAAAACAACCTTGTCTGTGTACTAGGCAGTACTAATTTATCGAGGTCACATCCCATAGTTTGTAGTTTTTTTAGGCTGTATCCGAATAGTCCAAGGCTCACTAGTTGGACCCTTGAGTTTTAGACTTGATGCAGTCTTGATGATTTTACACTTCTCGCGCTGTTCATAGCGAAGACTGCATCAAACTATTCGAACGGCAACAACCCTATTTAAAATGGTGGAGAACGGAAGTCAGTACTCTAGCAGACGAAAAGCCGCGGTCACACTAGGCTGGTTACTAGCTGCTACTAGCAGCTTACAAGCAGCGTAGTGTGAACTAAAAACAGCGGCTATTTTCACCAGCCGGCGAGTGATTTACAAGCGGCTGGTCAAGTTGGACATGTTTAACTTTTGCCAGCCACCAGCAGGTCACGTGATTCACTCGCCGCCACTAGTAGCGCTCCACAAACAAGTGTGAACCATCTAGTAGCGCGCCAGCGGTTAGTACACCTTCTCGTTGCGTTGTTTGAATACACACATATTGTTGAAGTGTTTGGAGTGAATAAGTTAGTAATGGCTGAATTAAAGTGGTCTGGGAAGGAGGTGATTGATTTTTTAAACATTTTTCAAACATATCAGTGTCTGTGGAATGCCTCCTCACCCGATTATATGAAAAGAAACGTAAAAGAGGCAGCATTTAATAAATTGATGGATGAGTTGAATTTTGCTGGAGTGCATTCAACTTTGGAACCTCTCCAGAAGAAGATCAAAAGTTTAAGAGACACTTACAGAAAAGAACTAAACAAAATCAAAAAATCGAAGAAGAGTGATGCTGCGGCAAGCGAAATATACAAACCAAAGCTCTTTAGGTTTTCTGCAGCAGAAGCGTTCTGGCGTGGCGTCGTTATTGGAAGGGAATCAATTTATAATTTGGTCAGTATAATTAAGCAATATAATAAAATAAAATAAAAATTATTTTTACCATTTTATGTATGCTATGATTTTTCTTTTCTTTAGGGAAACATAATGATGTCTGGTCTTCTTTCCTGTCTGTGTGTCTTTCAGTCTATCGGTTAGGCTATGTATGCCTCTCAAAATATATAGTAGACATAAACTGAAACCACATGTAAAGCCAAAAGCCAAATACTTGTGGGCCTACACACAATGCCAATTAGTGTATTCAATTTACTTTGTACATTTACCTTAAAATACCCCCTTTGTATGCTGGTGTTTTATGTTAATAGTTCTAGGCATAAAGTCAAATGCATTGACGCTATATATGGCAGGTAGGCGCCCATATATGTTGAAAAACATGGGCAGTTAGCATTTTACTATACCCTTAGTCCCCCCGACCCCCCAGCGCTTTGAAGAACTTTCAAAATAGTGGTTAACTTAGCTATTTCTTATATTTAGTTAGATTAGCTTAAGAGTTTTAAGACCAATTTAGAATTTATCATCACTTTGTACATAAAATGCCGGGGAACGTTTTACATAGGAATAAAACTTTGACAAACATGATATTTAAAGCAATAATTTGCAGCTACTGCTAATTGCGAGTTCTACAACTCATTGAGCTTACTAGTCTCAGCTCTTATATAATATACATTTTTTTAATGTATTATCCTAGTGAATAATTTTTAGGATTAAAGGAATGAACAAAATCATAATGAATAAAAATAATTAATCATGTTTTCACGTGAACAATCTAGCCCAAAAAAACAAACTTATTTTTAATACCTTTTACATAGAACCACTACCCACTTAGCTAATAACATTACATCACACTCCAGTTTCTGAAGTAGGTTCCATTCATCATGATTGTCATCATTCTCATCGTCGTCATCGCAGTTTTCACATGCTTGTACAGACTTCATTTGCCACGGTAGAGCTAAACGTGTCATAAACTGTTGTGTGTACCATTGTCGAAGTTCTTCTCCATACTGTTTGTAATTATTTGATGAGTAAATCCGGTTTACCGGAGACATCAAACTTGGAACCTCTCGCCATGCACCCAGGGAAATCACTCCTGTTCTTAAATCCTCCACATCCACGGATGCAGGAGGAAAGTATGTCCTCAAAGATGTCATTCTGAGCCAGTTGTAAAAGGCGCAAGCTGATTTTACTACAACTTTTATGGTATCAACGTTGAGAGGTATGGGTCTGCTGACAATACGAAAACGACTAGCTAATATACCAAACGCGTTCTCTGCAACACGCCTTCCTCTGGACACTCTGTAGTTATAAATTCTCTCTTCTAGTGTAAGCCTTCTGTGTGAATACGGTTTCAACAGATATGACGTAAGAGCAAAAGCATCATCTCCAACGCAAAGCCCTCCTTTAGGCCAGTTAAGAAGGTTCTTCTCCAGTGCTATCTTTAAAGTTGAATGGTTGAAGATAGCACTTTTATTAGACCTGCCATCACTTCTAACGTCTATGTATCGAAAGCAATAGTCTCCATCTACCATCGCAAATAATACAATACTATATGTGCCCTTGTAATTGTAAAACAATGAAGTGATATTTGGAGGGCGTTGAATCCTGATGTGTTTTCCATCCAGGGCACCACAGCAGTTAGGAAAATTCCATTTTAACTCAAAACCCTTTTGAATCTTCTCCCAGTCAAAAGTTGTACTAGGTACCTAAAAACAAACATACAATATATTAAAATTGAATGTAAAAAAGTTGTAATTTTGTAAAAATGAAGGGTGAACACATTTAAAAACTGGAGATGGTAAAGAAAATTGTAGGCAAAGGAAAAATCAGACAATATAGTCCTAAGATTTTTAATGATGTCTTATTTTCAGGTCCCCGGGATCTTTGAGCCCTCGGGCCATCTGTATTTCCTATGTGCAAAACATCATCTACTTTATAATGTTTTCCTTTTCCAGGGTTCTCAACCCAGAACAGTGAAGTAGAAGAACATGGAGAAAGAGAAGATGAAAACAATACTCAATATACTGAAAAAAAAATGAAACCTTCGCAAACAGTCCAGAAACATCACGTACACCTGAGTTAAAGTCAAGTAAGCTATCATTGTTTTCCTTGCAAACTCCATCTCCCTCAAGGAAAGGCTCGCCAGTAAAAATGCTCCCACCAACTCGTCCATTGAAAGCTTTTAAACATGGACCAGGTAAATAAGTGTCCAACTAGGTTTGAATATGCTGTTAATAAATTACAAGATGTAGCACAAATGACTATCGGGGACAATGAAGATCAGTATGAAAGATTTGGGAAGCATATAGATAGCCAACTCCGTGAGCTGCTGTTAAGAAACTTTATTTTTTTAAAGACAAGATTCAAAATCTGATAACTTTAGAAAGACTATCCTGTTTGGATATGCTAACCATTCCACAAGCATCATAACCATCTCTTCAAGGCAGTGACACTAGCTCCAGCACTCCTAATCGGCAACAAAGTACGTTCAGAATTCGTAAACTCTTCACAAGCATCACCATCAGACATTGAAACTTGCTTCAGTGAAGAAGAAATTACGCCAGGACTCTATGTCCTATTGCAGGCACTATTAACCATTTGCAAAAACCCATAGGAAAGGCATATAATATTGTTTGAGGTCTTATTTACACCTTCCTTATATTCATTTACTAAAAAAACTTAATTCATATTTAAAAATGAACAGAAACAAAATAATAAGCCTACCGTTGTATTTGTAGACTTTGTTTCAATAGAGCATATTGTACTCCATTCTTCATGTTATCTTAATTAAATGATTGTACTAGTGAATTTTTGTACTAACCTATATTCTTCTTAACTTTATTATGTATTATGCAGATATGTGATCTTACCTTAATGAATTGTTGAAGAACTTCGTAGATAGCACTCAATACATCAGGCAAAAACACTGAAAATTAATTGTGTGGAGCTCTGAACAAATACGCTAGGGATTTGAAACTGTCCCCAGTCCTTAGAGCAATCTCGAGTTTAATTTTGCAAGGAATTTCCGGTCGTAACTTAGTATCTTGTTTTCGTATTATGGGTGTAACTAATTCCAGCAATTCTTCAAACTTGGGTACAGACAATCTTAAAATATTCCTCTATGATGCTGGGTCATCTTCTTTAAGTTCTTCTAAAAGTCTTGTTGATGCCCCCAACTGGGCCCTTCGTCCTATCCAGGGTCTAACCCACCAGTTTCTCTCCTTGCGTTGCAGCATTTGCATGCAAAGTTCTCTCACTCCTATCCTCAACAACTGTCTTAAATATTCACGCCGTGGACCAACGGACGACATTTTTTCCATAAAACAGAGCATCAAACTGATTAGACAGCCGCTAGCAGCAGTCGCTTTTGGCAGCGAAGTGTGACCCACTGACCGGCCGCTGCTTGCTGTTGCTTCTACCAGCCAGCAGCAAGCATCAGCTAGTAACCAGCCTAGTGTGACCGCGGCTAAACGACAATACTAAAACAATTGCCAGACAAACACCGCAACTGACACCCCAAGAACAGCGCATGGCTGGTAGCCTTCCGTATCCATGGTTACCAAAATCTCGAGAAGACTGCAGAGGTATCGCTCACGACTTTTCGGACAGATCTACACTTGGTTACGTGATTGCCAATGCAGCTATCAATGGCATGAGCCAAGGCGACGCCGCATAAGTAGACTATTCGTATACAGCCATGGACTTGCTACCTTGTTGGACATGTCTTCTGAGTTTTGAGACAGTGTAGAGTGGACACATGCTCTGTAGAGTGATAAACGTATCCACGTACTAATTTAGCCTTGCAGGCAATACAGCCATTTGACTTATAGTTCAGTGCGCTGTTTATTATTTGTATGTTTTTCTGTATTATATTAACTTATTAGTCCGTCTAGGACATTTCACTACATTAATCATTGTTTGCGCATTATAATGGAGTTAAACAAGAGTGACAGCTAAATATAAATATATTTAAATATACTCTTATGTACAGTATTTCTTTTGATTTTATTTAATAAATGATTTATTACTTAATTGATTTACTATGTTGTATAATAGATTCCTCTGATTCCTAAGCTGTGTTCTCTATAAATGTTTGTGCATCCGCTGAGACACGGACCTTAGGGAAGTGTCTTAGTAAATGGTACACATAGACCATTGTCTTGAACATTTACTATTCATTTTACATGATAGTGCGCAACAATATTGTAATCCAAAGCAAAAATGATTAGGACATTTTTATCAAATTAGACTGACATTGTGTCTAGAGATTAATTTGTTATTATTAAAAGTTTAAGGTTTATTTCTTCCCAGTATTGTTTTGCGCTAATTGCACCACAGAGTGTTTCTAGTGTGCTTGCTTGAAATAAGTCCTACAACCATTGATTTCCTGCCACTTTCCACTTTTTACTTGTGCTGTAATTAATTTCACTTCTAAACGAACCAAATAACGCAGTGTTATTTTCTTTAATTTTTTTTTGTAGCAGCGCCCCTCTACTTGGTATAGCCTCTGCTTGAGCAGCTGCACATGTCAGCTATTTTATTTATTTATTCAGTGTTTACAGGCCCGGTGTCTTACAAACTTTAAATCCGGGCCGTTTTTCCACATAACTTTGACTTTACTTTTACAATTTCAATATTAATTTCCTTTTTAACATTACAACACAGATTTTGGCTCTTAACTTAAATGAAATTCAACTACCCCTAGCTCCATTTGGTCCACCCCGGGTATATTACGCCCCCGGTACCCTCCCCCGCTGGGCCCTTCACAATGCCCGGGATTTCACTCCCGAGTCCGCCACGCGCCCAGCAGAGGTGGGCATCCCCATATCTACCACCTGGGGAGGTGCCCTATCGGAGTTGGTGCCCCGCCTACTTTCTAGCCACCACACTTCCGTTTTCACCCTTCCTTCCACCCTTGGCAGTTGAATTTCCTAATCTACCCCCTACCTAGT
>CABFWB010002697.1:22337-81776 GCA_902151455.1 Timema bartmani | reverse complement strand
CTTAAGACTCCTATACAGCTGTCCCGGACACTGAATCTCTCTCAATCTGTCAAACATCGCCGGCCACCAGAGGTTGTAAAAAGCGCCTGAGATGTCCACGAATATTCCTAATACGTATTTACCGGTTGCCGAGTCAATCAGTTCCATTGCTCTGCAGATTGCGTCCTCTGTCGACCTGCTTCTTCGGAAGCCATACTGCTGCTGATGCATGCCCATGACTGTTCTGTGTCTCAGTAATCTTTCACACAATATCTTCTCCTGCAACTTCCCTCCTGTGTTCAACAGGCAGATGGGTCTGTATGACTTCGGAATAAGCGGGTCTTTATCCTCCCCCTTGCTTAGCACGATTACCTCGCTCTGCTTCCAGATGTTCGGGATTCTGCCTTGATCGAGGCATTCGTTTAGCAGCCCTGCAAGGAAAGGAGCAATAAGGTCAGCCGTCTTCTCCAGCACCTCGACCTTTATCCCGTCCGGTCCAGGCGCCTTTTTCTTACCCATCAGAGAAATGTTCCTGATCACCTCATGTCAGCTATACCAGTCTCAATTTCACAAGCTAATAGAGAACGAAATATCTTCGAGATATAGAATTTATTGTTATTAGTCACTTGTCATGACAACGTCAGTGACTTTGACTCTTGTCAAGAATTTTAGCTTTATGAAGCAAGGTTGGTAATGTAGAGTGTGACGTCACACTCTACGTATCACACGCGTGGTTGAACTGTGAGCCCACCGTGTGTGGCGCTAGAGGGCAGGTCACGCAGTATTCCTCTCTAGCTTCCACGCGGGCTGGACGTGAGTTCAATCCAGGACAGTTCAACCAAGTCAGTTAGTTAACAAACGTATACGTTTAAACAAGAACATAGTAGTTCCAGGAAACTTGGCTGTCAAATTACTCGCGTCCCTATACATTATTTAAATTACCACATCACTTTAAAATGTCATTGACTACTAAAAATAGCCAACTTTTCAACTTAGCTATAGAACTGTAGTGGTGGAATCTTGAAGAACTATGCTGACGGTGTCTGTAGAGTTCCATGGTGACTTATAATTGATGTTTGTAGTAGATGTAAATCTTTCTTTTTGAAGTTGTTGGAGAGGAATCCCCACGTATGGTGAAGAGTTGTGGACATTGAGACGACTTCTTGTGGACACAGACGGTTGGTTTGACTCTTCGTTGCAGCGTTGAATATCCAAACTTGTTTGTTTAGGATGTTGCCCCGGTTGACGAAGGTGTTTGTTTAGTTCTGGTGCCATGGGACTCATTGTTTACTCTGCTACCATGAAACTTCCCTTTAAGTAACTTCTCCTTAGCTTCTCTGACACAACTTCCCATTAACTTCCACTAAACCTTCTTCTTAACTTCCAATGCGGCTTCATTTGTTAGTTCACTGGAAGTTTGCTTGAACTTGTTATTTAATGGTGAATGTAACTTGACACATATTAAAAACCAGAGATATATTTTTTTATTCATTGTATTTATTTTAATGTGAATGCTTTAAATTGTTTAGTAACATTTTAATACTGACTTGTCCAAAAGTGAATAACAGTGCATCGTGAATTAGAGCACAGTTGTGCAAAAGTGAAAGCTAGCGGATCGTAGATCCGAGCTGAACTGATTGAACTGAGTTAGCTAATTGAATTGGTTGAACTCACGTCCCGCCCGCGTGGAAGCTAGAGAGGAAGACCACGTGACCTGCCCTCTAGCGCCAAACATGGTGGTCTCACAGTTCAACCGCGCGTGTGATACGTAGAATGTGACGTCACACTATACAGTAATTAAGAAGTTATTTACTATCTAAGCCGGCTTACTCGAGGGGAAAGCCCAGAAGAACCTCTTTTAAGGTCAATGCAATGGGAAAAACCCAGTGAGACATTAATATATCACCCGCCTAACGCGATAAATTCGTGTTGAGCTAGACTGACGAGGACGGTGAGATTGAGGTTCAAATCTCGGTCGGGTGAACTGGGGGAAGGGGTGTTCTAAATGGTTTTCCACTCTCCCTCCACGTAAATTCGGGTTCACTTCTAATAAATTCTTAATCCATTAACGTAATTAGTAACTAAGCGTATAACCCGAACGGGTAGTAAGACGTGGTGCTAAATAATAAAAAATTAATATATCATGATCAATCTTTAAACATGTTTATATCGCCTGAGGGGTGTATTAGGTAATCAGGAACACTAATAATGATCCATGTGGTCCAACAAGTTCATGACTTGATGTTGTCTAGGAATAGTGATATATGTTGTCCAGCAGGTTCATGGCTCAATTATGTCTAGGAGCTATGATCACTATTGTCAAACAAGTCCATGGCTCGATGATGTCTAGGAATAATGATATATGTTGTCCAGTAGGCTCATGGCTCGATGATGTCTAGAAACTATCATCACTATTGTCAAACAAGTTCATGGCTCGATGATGTCTAGGAATAATGATACATGTGGTCCAGTAGGCTCATGTCTCGATGATGTCTAGGAATAATGATATATGTTGTCCAGCAGGTTCATGGCTCGATGATGTCTAGGAACCATGACCCATGTTGCCCAGCAGGTTTGTGGCTCGATGCTGTCCAGTAGCCAATTCAAGTATGCACTGACCCTCGTTTAGGCCTACATTCCAGGAGCAAACTCGTTAACTCAGGGCTTAGTAACGCTATTCCCACTTTCCCGACGCAAGTATTTTCCAAGTCTCCCGTCGATCCATCAGAGATCCTCCACTGTCTCATGAACAAGAACGACCACAGGCAGAACTAACCATCGGAGATTGGTTTGTACTTCTTACGAGATTGCACCTTGTTGCACTCCTATAGAGCCTTTCAGATCTGCGAATTGGAGTAGGCCCTTGGGTCCATCTATAATTTCATCTGCAGATTAACAACACACACTATATAGTGACATTTATTTAAAACAAGAAAAGGGAATCATGTATGTGTGAAAAGGGGCCTTTGTTAGATAAATACAACTCAAGACCTTTGGATGTGCATGATAAAGATTCATTCATTGAACTATCCTAAATTATATCATGCTTAGTGTACCATTTTAAATTTGTCTTAATACAGTGGGTTTTGCATGATAAACTAAGGAAAATTAACTACGCAGAAATGTTTGGAATAGTCTTAGTTTTAAATAAGATAAAGTAGACCTTTAAATTTAAATAAATCATGCTGAATCAAATTTCATAAAAAAGTATTTATTTTCAGTAATATTTAATATCAAAATGGACAGTAATCATTTTTTTTGACATAACTTTATAAACAAAATAAGGTGGGCCGGTGGTCTAGGGGTAAGGTTTCAGACTTCTGTGCTGGGGATTCTGGGTTCAATCCTTGGTCCCGGCTCAGATTTATCTGATTGCCAAACCCTTCCTTCACCTCTGACCAGACGTGTATTAATCCCAACTTGTGAATGTGTGGAATGCCAGGCCTCCACCGTGGTTGGGATCCCACGTTAAACTGTAGGTCCTCCATTTCATCTCACAATCCTCCATTTCATCTCACAATCACCCTACCATTACACATTAGCGTAAGTGCGTATAGCCCTAACGGGTAGTAAGACGCGGTTCTAATAATAATAATAATAATAATAATAATAATAATATAAAGAAAGTAATATTGAAATAAGTTGCGTTTTCAAGTTTTAAAATCCACTTCACATTTGCTATAAGCCTAATTAAAAATAAAAATGAACTGCTGAAGTGCACCCTTAATTAATGAGAAAGAGTAGTTAAATATATTATTGGAGAATAGCATTTACAGTAAACCTGACCCACAATTTCACTAACATTTTTATTTTATTTTTGTGGTAACAGTTTATTTATATTATTTGACGAGATTGTTATCACTTAACCTTATGTTAAGCCCTAACGAATAGAATAATGTGACATTGTAAGATTGGGCCTAGAGTAATACAAAAGTCAAATTCATCCCTATTTCCTTAATTTGAAGAGTTGTTGAGGTAGATTTGCCCTCCCGTATTATATTACTGCTTCATTAGAGCATCAATGCATCAGCTGGAGAGACAAAAGGCTGATTGCAAACCTGTACCTGGGACAGCGAGTGAAGGTGAGGCTGAATGATGATGAAACAAACAGTGTATAGATAGGAGGAGGAGTAAGAAAAAGATGCTGTTTGTCACCCAGTATGTTCAACTTGTATGGAAGCCCTGGAGGGGTGTGACAATTTCAGGATAGGAGGACGTGTCATCAACACAATAAAATACGCAGATGATCTAGCATTGCTGGCCAAAATTAAGAAGAGTTTAAGGAAATGATAGGCCTGCCGGTGGGGATAGGGATAAGATATAGCATGGAGATCAATCTAGAGAAGTTAAAAGTGATCGTGATTTTAAAAAATGAAGAGCCGCTGAGAAACAAAATTGGAAACCAGGGGTTGGAAAACATAGAGTAGTTCAAGTATCTGGAAAGTCTGCTGGCAAAGGATGCCTATTTCACCAAGAAAATTAGGTCGAGGATTGCCGTGGCCAAGGAAGCTTTCAACAAGAAGAGGTTACTGCTGACTAGCAAGTTGAATTTGGATCTGAGGAAGAAACTGATGAAGTGCTACATTTGGAGCATCGCGCTGCGCTGTATGGCGCAGGGACTTGGAGTCTTAGAAAGATGGGAAATAAATACTTGAAGAGCTTTGAAATGTGGTGCTGGAGAATGCTTTAGAAGATCAGGTAGATAGACAGGGTAGCAAATGAATAAGTCCTAAGAAGAGTGGGTGAGAAGAGAACCATTTTAGATGTGATTCTTCAGTACAAAGTAAATTGGTTCGGACACATCCTTAGGAGGAACTGTCTTCTACACAACGTCATAGAAGGAAAGGCGAATGATAAGAAGAGCTTAGAAAGAAGGAGAATTCAAATATTGGATGACAAAAGGAAAGAAGAAATTCTGGAAGCTGAAGGCGGAGGACAGTCTAAGTACACTGACAAAAGGAATAGACCTGTCGTCAGAAAGACCATCTAAAAACAATAATGTAATTAAATGTTAGTTTAGTTGAACATTTTACCTTCGCTTATATCATATTATATGCTTAAAATATTTCTTACCTGTGAGGTGGATACTCGTTGAATAGTTGTTAACTTTAAAAAAAGAATTGAAATTAACTGATTATATTGAATAACTAGCAATCCCGCATGGCGTTGCCCGTGACCCACCAAAAATTTGTTAAAAATAGTCTAATTAAAAAGCTAATTAAAAATTTAAAAATTCCTGCTTCAAGATGCATTCGAACCCTCTTCCGTCCACCTATGTTAAAAATTTCAGATCTCTGCGTGCCGTAGATTTGGCTGGGCATCGCACACAAACAAATAAACAAACAAACACACAGAAAAACACTACCTTTTATTATTATAAATAACTTTAAAGCAACGCTTTTTATCCTATCCCGGGTGAATTTCGAAAAATCCTGAAAATAGTTATTAGTGATTATAGCTACCTACTTACATGCCAAATTTGAAGTCTCTAATAATTATAGTTACGGAAATAAGGTAACTTTAAAGAGAAAATATAAATCCTCTTTATTCCCTATCCCATGGGAATTTCAAAAAATCCAGCCTTATTCCTTGTCTACATCATAAAGGGAACCTCTGTGCAAAATTTCAGCTTTCTAGGTCCAAGGGTTTGGGCTGGGCGTTGATGAGTCAGTCAGTGAGTCAGGACTTTTCTTTTTATATATATATATAGATTATAGATTTGTGTTAATGGAAGCCATATATTTGCTATAACATAAATTAATTTATTGTTTACATTCAGTCGATAAGTTTACCACATAGTACACAGATAAAGTATAAATTGTTCTAGAGGAAGCTACAATAATTTCGAATTATATAATTAACTAGCAAACAATTTTTTTAGCCTCTTGATTCTGGGTGTTGGTTGTGGTTTTGACCTCGGGGGAGGCGTTGGGCTTGAAGTTAGGGGCTCTTTCTTAGTCGTCTTTAAAGAACGGAAAAACCTATTATTTGTTTTCTTCGCTGGGATTTCAGGCGGAACTTGTTTAGTTGGCGATTTGTTTCCATCATCAAATTCTAATCGACTAGCTATAGATGTTTCTACCAAACCATTTCGGACTTCTTCAATGTTTGTTTCAACGACAGTCACATCTTTTTTAGTTGTTTCAGTGGTTTCATTAGGCGGGGTAACCCTTGTAATTTCACTCCTAACAACATCTTTATTTAATCGTGTTAAGGTGTTGGTATATACCATTTCGGTAGAGTTGTTTTTCTCTTCACTTACGTTGTCGCTATTTGTTTTGATGTTATCACAATTATTGGAGTCTACTTGGTAGAGTAGTTCAAAGTTTCTGTTGGAAGTAGTTCTTTCGGATGTTTCAATTGTCATTAGATTATTGTTGGGTATCTTGCTGACGTATTTTACTTCACTAACATTTTCTATTTCTTCTCTCTCGTCAACACGTTTCCCAATGATTGGGATAATTTTTTCAGAGGATACTACAACGACTGTTGCTATGTCAGACCCTTCTTTGATAGTTAAAGAATGTATGGAATCTTTGTTTGACTCTACTTTACGTTTTGATTCTTCAACAGTCAAGTCACTCAAATTGTTATTAATCGTTTCGTCTGATTTTTCCCTATCAGATGATGATGTAATTGAAGAATCAAATGTCATTTGATTGCTAGATGCTTCCATCAGTGAATCAGTTGTCAGATGTTCGATAGGAAGAGAAACGTCATCTGGCAACTCATTGTTACCAGATTCTTCTGTCAGTAACCCACTGGTTGGATGTTCAATAGAAAGAGAAACATCATCTGTCAACTCATTGCTACCAGATACTGTTACTAGCGACCTATTGGTAGGATGTTCAATAGGAAGAGAAACATCCTCTAACAACTCATTGCTGTCAGATATTATTACAAGTGACCTATTGGTTGGAAGAGAAACATCATCTTTCAACTCATTGCTATCTGATCCTTTTACCAGTGACCTATCGTTTGGGTGTTCAATAGGAAGGGAAAAATCATCTAACAATTCATTGCAACCTGATCCTTTTACCAGTGACCTATCGTTTGGGTGTTCAATTGGAAGGGAAACATCATCTAACGACTCATTGCTACCAGATGATTCTCGTTCTACATTACAAGTTTTTGCACTGGAACACTTGGCAAATTGAATGGTGTTTCTTTGAGAGGCATTTTCCTCTGCATCAATGCCCCCTTCTTCATTGGTGAATTCTGTCTGTATCCTGTTGACAAGGAGTCGGAGGGCTTCGTGATCAATCTCGGTTTGTTCCACGATAGGTTCGGTCTCATTAGTTACTGGTTGGATCAGATCAGATGAATTCTGGTGAGGGATGCTATTTGACGTTTCCGAGCTACTCGTGTTGTCCCCAGAGGTCAATGAGGTTTTGGAAGCCTGTGAACAAGGATTATAAAATGGAAATGAGGTGTGTAATAATTTTTTAAATATATTTAATTAATGAACTTAATTAAATCAATGTTCTTCTTATGGGGTAGCTTAGGAAAAACAGATTTACTCTAGTTTTTTTAATCCAGCCATCTCCAAATATAATTTTACAGGAGAGTTAAAAAAACTGTCTATAGTAAACTATAACTCAAGTCAATTGTTTCGAATTCATCTTGTAGGCAATATCTTTAAGATAAATAAGTCAGAGTATAAATAATTTTAATATGATATTTTGGTGAGAATTATAATTTAAATTTTGTTTTGCAAATCATCAAAGGAGATGTCCAGTTTTGCAACTGAACTAACGGTGTTCTAAATAATTGATTATTACTATTATTATTATTATTATTATTATTATTGTTGTTGTTACTTTCTAATATCAGGAGAAAATTTTAGAACTCTAGATTATATTTCCGTTTTATATGTGTTTGAAGCGTATGACCCGAACGGGTAGTAAGACGCGGTGCTAAATAATAATAATAATAATAATAATAATAATAATAATAATAATAATAATAATAATAATAATAATAATATATGCGTTTGAACAATAAAAAGTGTTTTTTACCATTCTGTCTGTCCCCCTTTATGTTTGGATGTCAGTGTGCCTGTCACTGACCACAGGTTTGAAACGGTTTGATAGATTTTGTTTAAAGCTTTAAATTCAGATATTATAAAATATTGAGCATTACCTCGGGAGTTTATTTTTCAACCTTAGTCCTCAAATTAAGGTTAGTTTACAAATAAATAATTTGTTTAATTCCTAATTTTTCAAAAATATCTGAGACAATTTTGTTTAAAATTAATATCTAGGTATTGTTAGACCTCCCAAATAACAATGTATGTTTGGTTTTTGGGTAGCATTTATTTAAAGGGTTTACCGTGGGGAATTTTCAAAAATTCGAAATATTTTTAAAATTACTATAACGATTTTATTTAAAATGTGTATCTATGGAGTGTTTTACATGACAAATAAAACTGTGCACGCCTACTTGTTTTACGTGGGGAGATTCATTTAAGGGTACTTTAATGAAGACTTTTTAAAATTTGATTATTTAAAAAAATGGCTCTATTGATTTGGTTCAAAATGGATATCTGTTGAGTTTTTTTTACATTATAGATAGTTAGGTTATAGCACGGTATATATTTTGTTTTCCTAAAATAAAAGTATTTTATAGTAGTTTACTTATGAATTTTTGTCAACCTCTCTTTTAAAAAATAAAATAAATCTAGTAATTTTGTCCTAAATGAGTATCGATGGACTATTTTACATTATAAATAATAATTTATGAGACTAAATAAATGACTCACTGTGAGCAAATAACATTCTAATGTTGGCAACCGCCACTCGCACATTATATTGAAAGTGTAGTTGACCGGATTTGAAACTAATTATCTTGCGGAATAAATCCT
This sequence comes from Timema bartmani, assembly GCA_902151455.1. Lineage (NCBI taxonomy): Eukaryota > Metazoa > Arthropoda > Insecta > Phasmatodea > Timematidae > Timema > Timema bartmani. The sequence goes on along the minus strand of CABFWB010002697.1, from coordinate 72,934 downwards.
ATTTTGAAATTAATGAATGCTATATACATACCTACACAAGACGAAGAAGAATAAAAAACATATAAAAAGGATTTAAAAAATATTGTTTGGAATCCACGCAGAAAAACAAAACCTATCTTAGTTTCAACATAATTGTTTTTGGAATATCAGTACATATTTACACATAATTCTGCTATAATTTAAAAAAAAAAGTTTTTGGTTTTTAACATTTCATATCTTTTTAAATTATCTTTCTCATGGTGTATTTGTTATTTTCTATTTTTAGAACTACTATTATTGTTTATTTAAATGATCATTGTGTCGTGAAAAATAACAATAAATGAAATATTAAATAGCCATCACAAATAGTAACACTTAAAAAACATTATTTCTGTGGCTGTGGTTAGTAATAAAATAAAAAAAAGTTTGTTTTATTATAGGAGGTTTTGGTTTGTATTGTTGACATTCTGTAACTAGCATACTATCATTCTATTTGTTTTTTATTTAACAGTGAGAAATTAATTTTTAATAAAAAAAAGTTACAAGTGAAATACTTTTATGTGTGTTAGTGAAAATTCATGGTGGCAAATAAAATACCAAATAATAAATCACGTAAGTTCAAAGGAAACAAATACACTAAGTGTTCATAATTAAACATTGAACCATACTCTAACCTCAATCTGACTGTCGATCAAGATGTTAAATGTTCTTCGGCGAAATAACTAAAATATTTACACTTTGTGAATGAGAATAATGTTGAAGAAAATGGAAACCTTCTGTTTGTATTTTGGGAAGATGGTGACACAAAGAGTTGCCTTAGAGTGAGTATTGCAAGGCCTTAGGGAAATACCTCCATAAACAAAAGAGAATGTGTAGGTCACTATCAAAAATGGTTAGGTAATGCACTGAGAAAGATTGCGAAAGAACAAAAACGTGGCAGTAAAGGAAAATAGACACATTCTATGATCGACAAGTTACAGGACTACTTTGGCACTAATATCAATAATGCTAAACACATGAGTAAATCAATTTGAACCACTATTTCTTTACCATTTGTCTGCCCGTGACGACCAACTCCTTCATGGTTAGTGCCCTGAGGCCCGTGAAAGTTACTGTTCTTATCAAAAAGCTAAGTCAATGAATGCTTTATAAGCCTATAAACACTAAACCTGCCTACTTTAAATATTGTTCACAAAATAAAGCATGTCTATGAGCGTCTCCCAGATCCAGAAATGCTTGAAAAGTGCTTACACAGGATGACCCAAAACTCAAATGAGTCATTTAATGGTACAATTTGGATAATAACCCCTAAATATTCATTTGTTGGCTTGACAACAATTAAATTTGGTATGTTTGATGCTGTGTGACCTTTTAACAATGGATCTAAGGTAAAACTGTAAGTATTGAAACTATGTATAAAACCAGGGAAATACACTGAACTGAGTGTTATATGTGCGGATAATCTTCGTATAAAACGGGGAACAATGCACTCCATACTTGAGCCATCCTGCTAGAGCTTCTCCTCCCATCCTCATTGGCTGATACGGGCCGCCTATTCTCAAGTTCATCCATAGCGCATAAAACTTTAAGATTAAATCACCTTTATGCGTTGTGCACTATTAAAAATAATAGATTATATATATATATATCGATTATAGCCGTCATAATTGATAATAATGCGTTTCAACTTCTAGCGCACTATGTTTTATACACTACTTGCTGTTGTGCATTATGTATGAATGTAAGCCCGGCCTTCAAGTGCAGTGCACCTTTAGTTCTAGTTCTATTTATAATCATAGTAATTGAAATTGAAGCAATAAAGACAGTCCTCAAACTTTTTTTTTTTTTAATTTTTCGTTTGCTTTTCATTCTGGTATTTTAATTGTTTAGAGCCTTTCCTAGCAATCTCATTGGTTTAAATTCTACTCAAGGCAAAGCCCAAGGTTTTTTTGAAATTGAACCAACTTTATTAATTGTGCATAATTCATTATGCTTCAGTTGTTAACGTAATTAATGATTACACTATTCCAACTTTATGTACATTATGAACAGGACACCAAAAGGTGAAGGGGGTTCAAACTTCCTCATCCCCTGAAAGTATTATTAATAAAAAAAAAGATAAATTTAATCTTTTAAAACACTCTTTGGCATCCTGTTGATGGACTACACCATGACCCAGCACAGGTAGAATACCCCCCTCCCTCATCCGTAACTCTCCTCGATGTTTAATTAAAAATAACGTTCAACTGATCTGGCCGTGGCAACAGAGATGATTTTGAAAATAAATATTGAGGTTCATGTTTGTCATCAACAAAGCAACAATTAACAGAGCTCATTATTGTTGTAACGAGGCTATGTGACTTGTTACTGAATGGTCGCGCACATCAATCAAGTAGCGCAGATATAGTCAGCTGCTGTTTGTTGCTACTTGTGCTAATCAAACAATCACAGGGTGATTCATTCTTCAGTGCACACAATCACATTACAGTGAAACAAACACGTCTTTTCAGATGACATTCTGATAAAGGGATGGTGTAAATCCACACTAATTCCACCAGACGAGGATTTGAACTCTGATCAGTACCCGATTAATTGGGGGGGTGGGGGTGGCGCTTACAGGGCTGCAGCTCCGGGCCCCAACCCCGGCTCCTGATCCATTCTGAACAGTCTTATGCAACTTCGAAAATTGCATTGTATACCCTTATTTATGTGATATTTTGTTGTGATAGTGATACAACCCGAATTTTGAAATGGCAACAAGTAAGAAGAAAAGGGGGAAATCACAAATTATAATATGAAGCACCAAAAAAATCTAACTTTGAAATAATTTATTTAACAAACAAAAGCACATTTTAAATTAAATTACAGAAGAATGGGAGAAAAATGCAGCAATCCCATTTAAATTGGCNNNAAAAAAAAAAAAAAAAAAGGACTTTTTATGTTAGCAGCAGCTTGTTCGAGCAATGTATTTAATTGTTGGACATAACAATAAACATAGTGGGCATTTTTATAGAGCGGCTCCATCACGTCTGTGCGGTCAGTTTGTTGACTGTATGTAGCAAAGACTCTCCCTACTAGTAGAGTCCACATGACTAGTAAACAGTCGCTTAGATAATGACAGTGACGTCAGGTTGTCATGGCAACCAGCCTACGTAACATTCAGAGCTTGGGCGGTACGACCGGCTGCCATAGCACAATATGCTACCTTAAATTATTTACTAGTAGGTGCACTTGTTTCGCGTTGATGTGATTATGGTTTTACTAATTTCCTCAACAACGTGGGGAACTTATATAACGAAAAATTACTATTCATTGATGATTTTCATTGTGTACTGAAAAAAATATGAAAGAATTGGTGTGAAATTCAACATGTGTTTTGTTTCTTCTTTTGCTTTAGTTTGCGAGGGGAAGGGGGGCTGGTGCCCCAGAGCCCTCCCTCACGAGCCGCCACTGCATATTATATTTACTATAGCTTGTAGTTTTATTTACTTGTTCATTGCTTTCCCCCTCCCACCTTTGTGTAAGCCGCTGACCGCTAAACAAGGAAACGCAATGTGGACAGTTCATTTTAAAAAGTTCTCGGACACGGATCCCACTATATCGTTTCGTCTGTTGAACGCACCTGGTGTAGAGCGGGCGGAGGAGTGGGTGGCGGGGGGGCGCGCCTCTTCTTCTTGGGGCGGGCGCCCTGTGTAGAGTACCTGCCATCATCGTCTGCACTCGCCGTCGTTAACACTGCAACACACACAACATGATATACCTCTTGGGACGGTATTACACCAATAGATATTTCTTTTATAAAATAAACATATTTATTTGATAACATAATTGACATCACATTTGATAAAAGGTGCGGTGTGTTAAGTTTGCGTCTTCATTTTGACGGTTGCATTTTTAACTGCTTTTCATTTAAAGGTTAAAATTTTAGAGTTTGCCATTTTCTTTGATAAGACTAAGAGCAGGGGTCGGAAACTTTTTTTTGCCCCGATTTACTTAAAAAATGATCAAAGGTCCCGCAATCTCCCACTCTACTTCTGTTTCTATTTTTGTCTAAACATCATATATTTATTATCTAAATTAAAACGTTCTTCAAATACTTGTGTCCCCACCATTCTAGAAAAATTGTATAGTTGTGATATATTTGAAAACTTAGGAGGCACAAAGATCGATTTTTAACAAGGATGTAATTTTGTTACGTGATCGATTGAAAATTGCCGCAAAATGGACCAATTTAAAGATTCAAAGATTATAATTTGGGTTCGAGAGAAAAAGGATTTGACCCATCTTTATCTAATAGTATGTCCAATGGTAATAAAGGCTTCAAAACCTATTTCTCGACAAGATTACATGAGTGAAATAACTCCTCGATATTTTCGTAAACTAGCGGCGGCGAGCTGCGTCCAGGCAGCCAGACTAACAATCTTATTAGCTCTGCTGGGAAAAGAGTCTTACTATCTCTGCTGGGAAAAGAAGAGTCTTACTAGCTTTGCTGGGAAAAGATTGCTGTTACTAGAATAAAGCGTTAATCAGTTTTGTAAGCAAACATTTACTCAACCTATAAGATATCTTAATACATTCTTCTCCACCAAGTCTTTATAACCATCCGCTAGGATTATATACCTATTTTAATTAAACTAATAAGATTGGGGTGAGAAAGGGAGCATCTTTAGAGAAAATTTATCGGAATTTGCGTGGAGTGATGGTGGTAAACCATTTATAATGAATCAACCTCAGTAAACCTGGTTGAGACTCAATCTCCCCGTCACCAGGAAACCAAACTAGACGAGTATGACCTTTAGTTGGCGTGCCCACAGATACGTGTAAGGTAGTTTAAAGATAAAGACAATGGATTATTGTTATCTTGGTTTATAATTATATTATAACAAGTATTAACTTGTTATCTTATCAAATTACACACTTAGAACAATAAGTAAATGTTTCATCCGTTGCTGAAATGGTTGAATTAACAAGGCCAGCAAAAGGAGAAATGTAAGCTCAAGAAATACTTTACAAATTTCTTGTTGTGTATTATTTACCTTACCAGGAGTTCTGAAAGTATTTATTTATTAAATGGTTCACCCTTACCTTTCCATGTAAATGTGGGCACACTTCCTCTGAATTTCTGCTTTCCTTGCTCCCAATCCACTAGCATGATTAAATGCAGATAACCCGGACGGGTAGTAAGACTCGGCTTTAACAAAATATGTCTACGGTCCGTTTTTATATAGTACATCTATTAATATGATTATCAACGACTTAATCTTAGGAGTTAGGATGAGGATGATAGTTTTAGAAAAAGTTCAGCCGCATTAGCATGGAGAGGAAAATTGCAGTGGTAAACCTACCTCAGCCCACCCGAACCTCAACCTTCCCATCACAGGCAATCCAGTCGATTGAGAGCTTGACGCCCTAGACCATGCGACCACCGGTGTAGGAGTGCTATTGGCCACACGTTTGATCGCTTCAAAAATATATTGTCTAATTTACATAAGAAGGGCCTTATCTGACAGCTAAAATAGTTATTGTAGGATATTATTATACTATAATGTTTTCATACATCAAGTAATGTGATCTGCAATAGGAGTACATTACCCACATCGGTGGCCGCGTGATCTAACGCGCTACTATCGCAGTAGACTAGAGTGTCGATGACGGGGAGATCGAGATGATAATCTCTGTCGGGTGTACTGCGGGTGGTTTTCCAACATGGTTTTCCACCATCGCTCCACGCAAATGTGGATACACTTTCTATAATATAACCTTCATAGTCCCTAAAACCATTAGTGTAATTATTAGATAAGCGTATAGTCCGAAAGGGTAGTAAGACGCCGTGTTAAAAAAAAAATCACATTCCTGACAGTCTCTTCTGCTCTCCTAATCACTGACACAAGTTTCACCTCCTATGGTGCACTCAAGGGGGTTCGGTAGGTTGTATCCTCCCCATGTTAAATTTAACATATTTGAGACCCGTTTTCTCTGGATTCACTGGAGAATTTTTGCTGAAATTTTTATGAGTGGTTACTTGGTACTTTATTATTATTTAAACACGAGTTTTTTCTAAAATAACTTTTAATTTTCGTTTTAGAATTGTTTTGTTATGTTCTAATTTTTCTAAGGAAAAAAAATCAAATTTAAATTTAAAAATAAATACATTACAGTCCAATTGTAAAAATCTCGTGTTAAAATCTTTATCTCCATTGTACAAATAATTAGTGGTAAGAATTTGAAGTAATTAACAATATTAGGCTCTGAGATAATGGGGCATTTGTTTGAAAAAAAATCAACTTCCGAGAAAAAGTATTTTAAACTTTATTTTAATAATGCTTTCCAAATTAACATCTATTTAATGGATTCCAGCACCGTAAGATGGTTTGTCTATGTCCTCATTTTCATTATAAACTTCTTCCAGTTTCCTCTTCGCACTTTCACTGCGTTGTCTGACCTTTTTTTAAAAAAATATGAGACAGCATTTGCTCACCTTTCTGCACACGCAATTTGTCGAGTAAAGTCATAACCGATACAGTGTTTTGGCTTACAAGGATCCCAAGATTTTCTAAAACATGACATCTTATGATATTCCCTTGGATAATATGGCATCATATACCCCAAATTGCAGGGTTTTAAGCCCAACAAAAACAGTTTTGGGTAACCAAGACCAAATGACCCCGTTCACGGACTCATTTGGGTTTTGGCTTTTGCCATGTAGGCACTTTGCTAGATGTGTAGGATTTTCCAGATCTTTGAAAATTCTCTTTATTTCTGTCATAATTTCCTCTAGAATATGCAGGTGTTCATCGTGGTTGTATGGTTCTTTTTTAGCCACTGCTTTTTGGTACTTACACCAACTCTCTTTGCCTTTTCACAAAGCCCATGTTGAGGATTTTTATTTGTTGATAGCAAGTGAAAATATTCAGCCCAAAATGCTTTCTTTGTGTTATTAAGGTTTCCAGGGTTTCACCTAATTGCTAAGTCATAATATTTCTGGCCAAAATCCTATGACCCGTGAGGCGATTTCTTTGGCCAATTGCCTTTCCATCAGCAAGAGATTTCTTCCCTGTATTTAATTTTAGTTTTTCGAAGATAAGTTCCCATACTCTTTTGCACGTGGCCTACACATTCCATTTTATCAATTGTGAAATTGTCTCCATATGGCCATCTTCTACCACTCTACTGAAGGCATTGAACTCCCCATCCCCCAAGTAGTATTTATACTTTAAATTATACTAAGGTTCAGATCTTGTAAAAATTTCTTTGGCTCCATGCACAGTACGTCCATTGCTTCACTGGTACCACTAAAATTGGCTGTACAACTGTCTCCATAGATACCCTTGAGCTTTTCTTTACATGTACAGTACTTACTAAGTATCGACACATCCAGAACACAACCAGTATCCACACTAGCCACTGTCACTACGCCATTATTGTACGTATGGCCTCTTTTCTGCCAGGTTCCATCCACTGCAATATTCAACAATTATCGTAGTTTGCCTTTACTGACTCTTCAACGGCCTCCTTCATAGAATCAGAACAAATTGATTTTGCTGCCGATAATATGGTGCGAATTTTGTTGGAGGCTTATGGAGATTTGGAATAGCACACAGTATCACACCAGAAGTTTGTTTTGACCCTTCCCTATTGTACGCAAAGCATACACTAGCCTCGTGTTTATATCATATAACTTGGTTCCCTCTACTTTTTGTGAGTTTTTGTAGTTATCTTGCAAGATGCTATTTGTACAGTATAATTTATAATTTGTGGCTATCCCTGATTTCCTATTTATATCGAAAGTAAGTTTCTAACCACATCACTTACAAGCAGATATTAATAATAATTCACGCACGAAAGCTTGTAAATCAATTACATCATAAACATGAGTGTTTCCAGAATACTCACTATATTTCACTGAAACGTCACCAATCTGTTTCTTTGATGCACTTAAAAAACTAGTCCCAATACCTGAAGGTATAGGCTCATTTTGAACAAAATGGTCTTTAGGCTTGCCTACATTCTTTCTCTTTTTAAAAATACCCTTCCTCTTTGTCATTTTGTTATGAAATATATATAAAAAAAATTAATATCAAATGTATAAACAAATTTATATGAACGATATTGTAAATGTTAGTAACAGCACATAACCTCACAAAGAATGACAGTACAAATTTTGTTTTTATAAACAAATGCGAGGGGAAATAAATGTATTCCTAAAGCAGCAAGAATGCCAACCTGTAAAAACAAATTCATACTTATAAAATAGCTATATGGTATAAAATGTTGTCGATAGCTAATACAAAATATAAATGTGATGTTAGATAAGGAAGCAAAGAAAAAGTGATTAAAATGTTGTGAAGAATTAAATAATAATAATAATAATAATAATAATAATAATAATAGTAGTAATAATAAAATATCTAGTTTTTATGCCATACCAACATGTTTGTGTGTGGTAGGGAGGGGAGCTGTACGCACGAGGGGGATGGGGCTTGGGGGTTCAAACACCTCCTATTAAGAAATAAATTTACACTAGATAAAACAACATCAATATAATGAGACGAGAACAAAACCAGTTCGAGTAGTAGATTCCACCGGGAAGCGACATTTGTAAGACTCCTACTTAATAATTTCTTTCCTGAAACTTAATGTATTTATATCTTGGACAAGCTGCTGGTATCGATACGTCATGAATGGTTGAGTGCTGCGAATTATTGTATGATTTTTTTGGTGTGTGTTTACATTTTTTATTGTCCCCCTCCCCTATGCATGAGTGAACAAGATTACATCCCAGCCCGTCCACAAATATCAAGAACATATTTTATTATTATAATATCTTGAGATTTTGTGTTGAAATTTTACATTTTACAAAGACTTTCTTTTTCCTCACAAGGTGAAAGACTTTGCCCCGAATTTAAATTTATTTAAAAACTCTATGAAAGAACGCGTCTAAACATTTTATTTTTGTTTTGAGAGTAAAAAAACAAATAAATGAAATGCATGTCATAAATAGACGTTCATTAAATTTTCCAGCAGGTATTTAAATGATCGTAAACACGTTACATTGTTGATGAAAAATTGGCAGTGAAACATTATATTGGAAAATATGTAAGAACCAAATGACAAGCAGACAACAGTGAGATTCTAGCAGTGGCTTTTTAAACGCTGAATCTTACTGCTCTACCTACCCCTCTAGTAATCACTCATCCAGTAATATCTTCCCTCTAATGGCCTTATAGCAGGATATCACCCCTCTAATGGCCTTATACCAGGATATTTTCCCTCTAATGGCCTACTCCAAGGATAGAATCCCTCTAATGGCCATATCTCAGGATACCTTCACTCTAATGGCCTTATACCAGGATATCTTTCCTCTAATGGCCTTATACCAGGATATCACCCCTCTAATGGCCTCCTCCCAGGATATTTTCCCTCTAATGGCCTCCTCCAAGAATATCATCCCTCTAATGGCCATCTCTCAGGATATCTTCCTTAATAAGGCCTGCTATCAGGATATGACTAAGCGATATATTTATCCTAGGATATATTTACTCACATAACATTTTCTTTAAAAAGAAATTGAGTCAAAATTATTATTTCCTGTGTTTTAAATCTACCTTTTCAACCCAATATTATCAACTAATGACGGACACCTCTCATGGTAAAGAGCGTCGAGACAATGTATTTCACGCACCTGACACTTGTGAGGACCTCCTGAGCGTGGTCCTGGGCGCAGGTGACGGGCTGTAGTACGTAGTGCTACCCACAGGAGGTCTCTGCTCAACCCACGCCACGACGCTAGGAGGCGTGTACCGGCGTCGTGGTGATATTGTCCAGGGCTCCGCGACTGGCCGCACCGGACTGGTGTCCCGGCTCACGGGACGAGAGAAGCTGCCTTTTGACTTGGAGGGCACCAAGAAGTTCCTGCAGACACAAACAATCACTTCAGAAGGAGGGAAGTGCGCAGGCGTGGCTGTTTCATCAAGGACCGACAAACGGAAAACACAATGTACAGTACACATAGTCTGACTGAAGAGCAAAGCCTATCATATCATTTTAAAAACTTTAACTCTTATTCATGATGTTTTTAATTTAACAAACTTGCGATTTAAATAATACAGTCCAAATTACAATAGAAAGGTCTTTTAGAATAAAAAACACACGTATAGCCCTATATATTTGTTGGCGACCAACATTTAAAACATTTTACAAACGTATTAACATAGTCGCTAGGACTAGAGTGGGAGAAGCATGAGTATATTGTTCTTGTACAGGGGGAGGGGGAAAAGGATTTAGGAAAATGGTGCACGTACTCTTGTGTGTTTAAACTCAACCTAATTTAACCTAGACATAATGTAATTTTGGTCCCCCCTTCCTCACAGATCAAAAAAGTTTTGGTGCCTATGAGTATTGGGGTTATTTTGTATGTATTTATAATACTTATCAAAATTGACATCTGTATATCACATGACTTGACGTATGAATACTTGGAATTAGATCTAACACATTTTCTGTCAGCTATGAATTGTAGACATCTTAATAATGCTAAAATAATTTAGAGGAGAGCTATATTCCGACATACCTGGGGGTATCTTAAATGAGTTTCACGTTTATCTGCTAAGTTTGCTTGATAGTTTCACCTTACTTATGTGAATCAGGATTCTCTGCCTATGTGGCTACTAAAACAAAATGCAGATCTCAACTCAATGCAGAGCCAGATATTCCGTCGCAGCTGTCCCAAATTAAACCAGATATAGCCACATTGTGCAGATCAAAACCATCCCATCACTCTCATTAGAATTTTAATTTCGCTGGCTATGCTTAATCGTTATTTTTCGATTCCGAGTGACATTTTTTGTTTTGAAACTGTAAAAATTGTTTGAAATACCATATCTATGTGGGTAAAATATTGTGGATTTACAATAACTGCTTTGAATTTGTTCTCAAATGAGTTGCCTTACTTTACGTTGGGTTTTTGTTGTTGTTATTTTTCGTTTATGTAGTTCCCTGGAATTAGTGGAGAAAATAACATTTCGAATTAAATAAAACTTAATTTTTAACATTTACAAATGCTTAAAAAGTACCTTCTATTGTCAATACTGCTGTCATTAGATTTAGTACCCATGTAGGTGCCAGGTGAAAATATCATTGCCCTTATGCCAAAGACACGTGTGTGCAAAATTTATATTTTGAGAAATGTTAAAGTTCCAATTCTCAATGATTTCCGGTGAGGGAGATTAAGTTTAGATGAAAATTTAAGCTATTTAGGATTAGAAAAATAATTCTCGCTTTTGCTATACGATAAAATATCAACCAACAACTTGAAAAATGCAGCTAAGTAAAAAGAGCCAAAAATGCACATACGTGCGTTTGTTATCAGGGCGACGATAGTGGTCCGTGCCGAATTTATCTCCTGAAAATTGCTTCATGACTCAAAAAGTTTGGTAACTAGAGAGTAGGAACGAAGAAGGTTGTATCAAAGGAAACGCGCCCAAGTTAGTGTGAGTATGGGGTTGTCACAGGGATACATGTCGTGTGGTAAACTACCCCTGCGTACCCGGGCGAGATTCGAACTTCAGCCTTCACGTCACCGGCAATCTATACTAGCATTTGTGACTACCGATGCGAGTTTTAGCTCTCTGAAACTTTGTAAGTAGGCCCTACGTAGGAATTTCACTTGGCCAACGATGCTCGCACCCCACACAATAGTTGCAAGTTGGCAGCACTGGGCACTTTGGCCCGCTCTGATGGAAATATGGTACCCACAGGTTTGATTCTAAGGGAGGAAAATAAAAGGACATTGTTAAAATATTTCCAATCAGAGCCGAACACCTTGAGACATACATACAGTAGCCCCATGGCTTCTTTGGTGTTGACTGACAGTTCACAGCTGACTTCTGACAGTCAACATTTAGGTATATACCTAAATTTTGACTGTCAGAAGTGACAGCTGCTAAACACATGTTTTTTGGCAGATCATATGGTTCGGCGTAGGGATACATAATTTGGTCCGGTAGCTTTTCAAAACCATCAGCTGTCAGCTGTGAGCTGTCAGTCAGCACCAAAGAAGCCATGGGGCTACTGTACACACATACATACATACATGCATACATACATACATACATACATACATACATACATACATACATACATACATACATACATACATACATACATACATACATACATACATACGTACGTACATACATACATACATACATACATACCTAATCACGCCGTTCCATTAAGGGTTAGGCAAGAAACTGTGCATATAGCTCAGGAAAAACTTCAATCCTCACTGACTTTCCCCACATTTCCCTCTCCTTATATACTCCCTCGCTTCAACAACATCCATACACCGAGTCACACACGCTCATTTATTCTTAAAACTATTAATACTTCTCTTTTTCACATATTCGTCTACAACATTTAGCCACGTCTTACATGGCCTACCCATTCCTAACAGACAACGCTGCCATATTTGACTCGGAAGGGCTTTATTATGTTTCCAGTATTGCAATGACAAGTGTATACCTTGATAGACCTTTAAATTACATAGGAGTGTAATTAAATGCATTTATTATAAATAATTTAATTTAATTCATTTTCAAATACATCAGTTAGTCGATCTACAAATTTAATTTATAAAAAACAAACATTTCAAAATATATTTAACAAAATATTAATTTAGTATACTGAAGAGGGAACATAGTCTATTGTGGATGTGCGAAGCTTCGAAATAAAATGTTAAGGTCAAAGGTCAGTTAATCTAGTTCGTCTCAACTTCCGTCACTCATAATAATCTTTGCCGCTTCAAAACATTTTAAAAGGAAGAATAAAACCTCGATATATTATGAACAAATCTAAAATGTCTCACTAAAATTGACATATTTCAACATATAATTTATTCATCTATGGAATAACCACTAAACAATATACTATTCTGTAAATTGAAAAATGACACCTGGGTAAGGGAATCAAACCCGGGGCCTTTGACTTAATACGCCAATGTTCTAACCACTGAGCTATGCAAGCGTAATCTCTTGCTCAGTCATTCTTTACTCGTATTTTAAGGCAGAATCTGTGATGGACTTGCAGAAATCATGAGCTACATATGATCAATTAATTAAGATCACGAGCTAACAGATAACGCAGCCACCTTTGACTCAAGAGGGCCTTATGCTCTCAATAGTACGTATGCGCATACCATCATGGATTAAATAATCAAGCTATTATATTTGTCAGTTACGGTTACGGTTACGGTTGACTGAAGAATGAGCCTGTGCACAGTCCGTATACAACTATTGAAGTGTAGTACATTCATCGATAAGTGAAAAAAAAAACTGCTTTGAGTTGCGACGATTTTGGAGTTATGACCGGTCGTAAGTGTGGGGTATACCTGTATGTCAAAATAAAATAATAAGATTAGCTTTTTTTTTTCTGTAACCCTGTCTTTTTATCTCGATGCACTTAATGGATAATTTAAGAACCAAAAGTAAGATTATCTGACGACAAAAACCTTATCTTCTATTTCAGCTTCTACTTTGCTTCGCATATTTCAAGTTTCGCTTCGACTTCACTTCATATCTAAAAAGTGACGACGATAATTCTTACTTTCACCTGTGAGTAAAAGCGTGTTAGGAAACGGTTTCCAGCCTCCGCCAAACAAACCAGTTCATTTTGTAACAACAACTTTTCCCACGTCTATTTGATGACTCCTGACTTTTCAATTTGAACTACCAACTGCTCGATATAGGCTAGTAGGTGGACCTTTCAGAGTTTTGTGAAAAAATACACCTGTGGATTTTGTGGCGAGAGTACGTTTAAAATCTTGATAGATAATTGATAGAACTATCCGGCTACTGATTGGAATTACATTTATAAATATATTCTGGTAGGGTCAAGTAGGGTAATATGATACAGGTGAAAAAATGGGGCTAGGTATATTTATACAGTTAATAAAAGTACATTAAACCGGTGATTGGCTGATAATGTAAATATTTTCGACAAAAACTTTACTACTCTTTCTTAAACACGCTATGATATTATTTTTCAAAATATTACAAATTTAATTAAAATAATTTCTTTTTCATCCTTATAACTTTCTGGGTAACATAGCAACCATTTAAGACATTTGAAATCTACAAATATAATAATGGATATTTAGACAGAAATGTACTATCTGGTGGCAACATTTGTAGGGAAAACATTGTATTACAAAACAAGACTCAGAGCCAAGGCTGTGGGGATTTATGATACATTTTTGGGGCTAATATGATAATAATACTTAGCACCGCGTCTTACTACCCATTCGGGTTGTACGCTTAAGTACAAATTATACTAATGGGCTAGGACTTGGGAAGGTTGAATATAGAGGAAGTGAATCCGCATTTGCGTGGAGGGAGAGTAGAAAACCATTTAGGGAAAACCAACCCGCATTTCACCTGAGCGAGATTCGAACCTTGATCTCCCCGTCCTCGGCAGTCTAGCTCAACACGAAACTTGCCTATTATGATAAAACAAAGAGGCTTTTCTGATAGAGAAAAAAATTGAATGCCATTGGTATAACTCCTCGAGGGAGGGGAGCGAGACTTAAATGTTAGACTAATAAAAAAGACTATCATTTTATGTTCTACATCTACAGTACAGTAAATATAAATAATTACCACATTGAAAGATTTGATCACAACAGATATGAGAAATATTGTTCCGCTAAAAGAATATGAATATTTAACAATATTCTCTTCCAAATAAAGTGAACTGTCGTGCCAAAGAAATCCTGGGAATGACGAGCTTGAGGGGCAAAAGTCTTGGTTGGAAAAGGCGGACAAGAAATTAAGTGGGTTTAAGCAGCAGAAGAAAGTTGTTATGGAGGAAAGTGAAGACAGTGAATAGGAAGACGATTCAAACATGAATAATTTGCTGCCGGGAGAAAAATATTTAGGTGGTGTTGATGTTCTTGATACATTACCATAGGATTACATTGATTCTGTATTGGCATCATTTAAGGGGGAAAATACCAGTATGTTGTTACTATGAAGAATGTTCTAGCTAGACCAGCTGTTCCCAAAGTGGGGGTACGTTCCAGGACATCTGGGGGTAGACTATGCGAAAAAAATTGAATAATGACGGAAAACGCTACATATGGCAACAGTGTATGACAAGATACAAGTAAAAAGTTGTGAAATTTATGCTATGTCGAGGTGTGGTTTTCCTTCGTTGGTGAACTGGTGGTCTAGGGGTAAGGTATCGGTCTTCTGTTTTGGGGGTCCAGCGCTCAGATATATCTGATTGCCAAACCCTTCCTTCACCTCTGACAAGACGTGTATTAATCACAACTTGTGAATGTGAGGAATGCCAGACCTCCACCGTGGTTCGGATCCCACGTTAAACTGTAGATCCTCCATTTCATCTCACAATCACCCTACCATTACACATTAACGGAAGTGCGTATAACCCGAACTGGTATTAAGACGCGGTGCTAATAATAATAATTTTCTTCGTTATTTGACCTTGAGGAAAGCTCGCGTCCCTTCCCTAGATTCCAAGTTATAGCCCAATCAGTAAAATGGTTTAGGTTCTAGACTAATATACAAACACACTGACAAACGGCATCGCAAAAATTATTTTTAGGATTCAATGGGCCTTGAAACGTCAACATCCATCAAAATCTTGAAGTTGGTTTTTTTTTGACCATCACAATACTTCCTCTCTCAGTGGGGTCAAGAGAAAGTAGAAAGTTATCCAATATGGTTCATTATAATTATGTGCTACTAAATAAAGTAGAGATTGGTTTTTATTGAAATTCTTCTCCGTGGAAAAATTTAAGCCTTTAATCCAAATAAGTAAAAAAAAAGACCATTAACTTACCCGGGTAGCTAGAATTTTAAGAGAGAGTGTGCTGTGTACATTTCAAAATTATAGGAAAAGATATACCTATCATTTACATTGTTTAGCCATAAGAATACTCCAAACAGCTTCTATAGGCGTTTATTGTTTATCTGAAATGTTCTGAAATGTTCGGCTGATTAAGGGTACAATTTATGGAAATGGATTCCAGGTGTTCAAGACAATTACGACAGTGTTGACCAGGCAAAACAACTTTTAAAAATAATGAAAATTACTATGCCGTCATAAATAACATGACAATGTAGGAAAACTGCTAGTGCGAGATATTTTACTTTCGATTAATCAATTCAAATAATTTGTTAAAATCATCTATGTGTTTGAAGCCTAAATCACTTATTATATATCGTAGTTACATTTTTGTAACTACCCTAAATTTCAGTGTAATCTTATTTACATAAAAAATAACCCTATTTATTCAAATTTGTTTCTGTACAATTTTTTACTTTCTAATTACTTATTTTCATTTGAAATAGCCCGACCAAACTTATTTGTATTTGGTAACAGACTAATACTATCAAAACAGAGTTTAATTTAATCACGAATGTCTAACTACCCTTTGGTTTCTATCTCCTAATTTGCATTCACTTAAATTTATAAAATGCTATTAAATTTAGAGCAGCCCAACCTTTAAAAGTGTAAACTGCATTCCTCACAAGTTTTTAAACATGCATCATAATCTAACTACCCAAATCAAACTAAATTTTTACTTGTAATATTTTTAGGCTTAAGGTGAATTTTAGGACCCCTTACATAGTTTGTTTACCTTTATTAAAAAAAATAGCTTGAGGAAAACAACAGGATTAATCGGAGATTTTGAGCTGCTTGCACACATTCAGCCATATCTCAGAAACTAATCATTTGATACGAACCTAACTTTTATTGATGATACACTAAGGAATTAACTGTATCACAAAACCCCACAGCTTTTAACTCGTTGATATAGCATGTAAAAACACAGGTGTATCACTTTAGCCCCAGAAGTGTATTACTTTGCAATTGGCTGAGGCTATTATGATACAAGATTTTAAATTGTTTACCCAATTATTCTAAAAAAAAACTGTTTCTGTGATTTATGTAATATAGATAGTAGATCCACACAATTATTTATTTTTATTTTAGCAAAAATAAAAAGGGGTTACAAAGAAAGTTTGATTATGTGTTTCATTTTAACCTATAATAACTCTATAATAGTTATTAACTAAATACATTTTTATAGGCATGGTTCCAACAATTTTGATTTAAAAAATATAAACTTTTTTCTTTTGTAATGTTTATGGTTTAGAAATGTTGAAGAAGCTTTCAAGTGGCAGCAAGGTTTAAGTTGTGATTTGGATGTGTTGAAACAGTGAAATTTAAAGAGTAGTTTGCAAGAGTTGAAGCAATTTGAAAGTGGCATAAAAGTTGAAAAAGTGGTTTGAATGCTAAAGAAACTTGTAAGTGACATCAAATTTTAAATAATGATTTGGAAGCGTTGAAGCAGCTTGAAATTGGCACGAAGTTTAAAGAATGATTTAGATGTGCTGAAGCAGCTTGCAAGTGGCACACATTTTTAAGAATGATTGGGATATACTGAAGCAGCTTGCAAGTGGCACAACGTTTAAAGAATGATTTAGATGTGCTGAAGCAGCTTGTAAGTGACACAAAGTTTAAATAATAATTTGGATGAGTTCAAGCAGCTTGCAAATGGTATCAAAATTGAAATACTGGTTTGGAAGTTTGGAAGCAGCTTGCAAGGGGAAGCAAAGTTGAAAGAAGAGTTTGGAAGTTTGGTAGCAGCTTGCAAGGGGAAGCAAAGTTGAAAGAAGAGTTTGGAAGTTTGGTAGCAGCTTGCAAGTGGCAGCAAAGTTGAAATAATTATTTGGAAGTTTGGGAGCAGCTTGCAAGGGGAAGCAAAGTTGAAAGAATGGTTTGTAAGTTTTAGAGCAGCTTGCAAGTGGCAACAAACTTTAAAGAATGATTTGGCTGTGTTGAGATATAAAAATAACCAGAAATTTGATCACTAGCTACTTGCCAGCTGCAGAATTGATCGTGTCACTTCTTGATTGAATAGTTAATTAATATTTAAAGTTTGAACGTGTCTCATAATTAAAAACTTGAATTATTTCTTTTTATGATATCAACTTAACATTTTATGGAACAATCCAGTCACGACTCATACTAATAATACATATAAACCCCTATAGTCAGGGAAATTTAGCGAAAAATAGGGCCTTACCCAGGACTAATTGCAACACAAGCAATTCCTTTGTAGTTATTGATATAAAGGCGTCCATTAGAACATAACAAAAGTTCGACAAAATTCGGCTATGGGAAAAGTGCGTAAAACGTCAAAATTCAAAATGGCGGCTTAGAAAGCGACAATCAGCAATAATTTATCACTTATTCTTTTGGCAAAAGTGAGTGTGGCGCATATACTTTAACTAATTTAGCATTACTAATAATATAATCTGTTTTCAGTTTTACATTTCAGTAGAAATTCCACATATTATATTACCTCCGTTTAGGGATTTCACTTGGAAAAATGAAAAAAACTACTTGATCACATAAATTTAAATTATTTTAATTAAATTAATATCTTTCATATAAAATTGATTGAAGTTAGGCCTACAAAAGAAGAAACATTTCCAACAAATATGAACACTAAGACTCAATACAAATGTTGAAGTTGCTCATTTATGTCACAATCTTCTGAATCACTCCCAAAATAATAACAAGAAATATTTTCACATACCATCTCTTGGCAGGGTCCACAGACATCGGTATATGGCAAGCTCATCTTCTTACAGCTGCGGCGCATAGTATCACACCCCTTTTCACATTTGAATCTGATAAGTGATCGCAAAGCCCCTAGTGCCCTAGACAAATCACTGAGTTTGGGGAAATATTCATTGTTTTTATTCAGTCATCCCCAACAGCAAGCATCTCCTGCATTATTTTTCAACCATAGCTAAATTTGGAAATAGCTTCTAAATGCATGCTATTTTATAGCAGAAGCAGTTGGTGGTAACCGCTGAGGACAAAAGATTTTGAAGTTGCAACTTTTTCCTTGAATGCTCAGCAACGCAGATTTTCTAGTGTTTCTTGATATCTTGCCCAGTAAAACCGTATTACAGCCTTTCTCCCAGCATCTTCACTTTCATTTTGGGTTCTGTTGCTGGAACAAAAAAAAAACTTCTACTTCCCTTGAAGTTCAGTGCTGGTCATAAGCATCTTGAATGAAGTTGCATTCCCAATTCCATAAAAGTGTAAGGTCGAATCACATCCGGCGTGAAGCGTGAAGCAAAAGTAAATCTCTGCAGACTTTCTTACCAATTTGAAATGGTTATTTTTGTATGTCATAAATGGGAGGGGCTGAGTTTTTCCCCTTTTAATATCACTTTGAAAATGCAATGAAATACCACTGCCAAGAGATGAATAGAATCAATAAATCTGAGTCTTCCCCTACCACAACTGCATCCATAACCACTGAAGATTTTACACCTTCCTCAACTATGAGCACATCCGCATCACATTTGGCGTTCAAAGCTTGGCATCCTCGGCTCTCTAAGTACTTGTTTACTAGCTGGATCATTCTGGACTTATTCTGGGGATTCAAGAGAATGTTTTCTTTGTTATCTACAAAAACCGTTTGAGGGGTAAAATTCACTGTTGGTGTGAATTTCGGATCCATATGTCTTTTGCGGTGTGTTTAGTCTTTATTTGATGGTTTATTGTCGTCATAACCCTCAAAAAGGATAATAGCTTTCCCATACTTTATCACAGTGAATTTTGCATACGATTTAGCTATGGGATCATAGGTCTGCTTTGTTTCCCACGTCACTGCTGCAGTAGTGATCCACCACAATCCAGTACATAGTTCTTATGTTTAACTGTTTCAGCGAGTGTTTCTCTAGAGTAGAGCTGTGTCTCTTGCTGATCCATCTGTTGAGCTGATTTTTGCAAAGTGGAGTTACACTAGTCAGTGATGCAGTGTACTATCTGAGACTTTTGAGTCATTCTGAGAACTGTAGGTGACTCAAAAAGGGCAGCTGGATGAGACCATAGCTCATATTTCAATGTCTCTTAGAAACTTACTACACCTTGGTTTGCTACAAGAATTAGGTGTTGAAACAGAAGTCCAGGATCAATCCTGATGTTGTCATTAACTCCAATTTTTATTTTTTATTTTTACAGTGACGCGATTGTTTGAACCTTATCACTCCTTATAAATTAAAGAATTAACACATTTTTTCCTGAAAGTTTGTCAACTAATGCTCTTCTTATACATTAAAAATCGTGAACGTTCACAATATCCCCGTCATAAGTGAAACAGTTACTATAGTTCTCAGAGGTTATTCTAATTTGAATGGCGATAACTGATCAATAATCTGGAGGAGTTCAGCACCATCTCTTCTGTCTTTGAAAAGTCCTAACTAATGCATCTCTTTATGTTGTTCACTTGTAGAGTAAGAAGCACATGTTAAGTTCTGCATAGCAGTATTATATTCTGAACAAGCTGGCATTGCCAAAACCCACAGTTCTCGCTGAATCTTTACTGGCATTATTGATTCCAATAGCATTTAGCTTTTGCTTGATAGCTTTTAGTTCACCCACTGACCCAATAACGTGTCTTTCTTGCAAATTAAACAAATTTCTGTTTTTAATTCCACACTTATTTCTATACATATTCCAACAACACAATCTGACTGGTAAAGAAGAAATAAATATGTTTACAAACAAGTACCATGAAAGCTGACAAGAGGTGATGTACTGTCAACAATACAACACAGAATACCAACTATTTAAAAATTGATATAACGTATAACACACAAAAATGGAGTGGCAAAGTTACAGAGGCGTAGGAGGAAGAATGATGGCCTCAGAATTATTGGTGTATACTGTTATAAAAAATACTATCATTAACACAGTTAAAAATATCTGTCCAAAAACACAATGAGCTGTTAAAAACAGTCAGCATGATGTGCCACATGCAGTAATTATATTTTGAAAAATTTGTTGCAAGCTGTTGGCGGCCATTTTGAGTTTTTGAAAAAATTTATAATTTTCTCTTCTCGAATTTTGTCGAACTTTTAATATGTCGTTACACAAGACATTAAGACATGATTACAGTTGGAATCACTTGTGCTGCTATTTTTTCCCTGACTACTATATTCTAGCACTATGCATGGATCTAGTTGCTATAGAGCACATGAAAGTAAAACCGCAATCTTGATCAACACGTAGAAGCTCAAACTTTCAAGTTTAGGTGGCTCGACAACTGGATTCTTTCTCTGGGGGTTGTTTGAGACTGCCGGTATGGTCGTGGATACATCTATCTGATGACTTCAGTATAAAGGTCGATTAGTATTATACTCGAGTACAACTACCATCTCAAGACTTACTAGACATAATAGTGTTGTTCCTATCAGTTTTGGCCCATGCTGTTCTCTTGGACACGGGTTCGGAGGAGACTCGACATTGTACCTCCTCCTTATTGCCCATCTGCACACACCACTCTTTGCCTCTCTCGTCTGTTGGTTTATACAAGGATCTATATTTGAAACTTTATTACAATTAGCTTGGCATTATGTTAATAAGTTTTTTAGAACTCGTATAAAGTATAAAAAGAAAAAAGGGTAAGGAACGTCAACAAGTAAAAAGATAAGGAAGCTTCACAACCGTGCTCTACTACGTAACCTGGTAGACCCTCAGCAATACTCCTAATGGGCTATCCGGGGACTAATCAAGAAGACTAATTGTCCTGCATTATTCCTCAAGACTGCTGCTGTCTAAGACCACAACATTGAGAACATCCTGAGGATTAGTCTTCATGTTGTTCGTGGTGTTGTAATCTTAAATAGTAGTCTTGAGGGATCGGTAGTTCGGTGTCGATGCAGGACAGTCATATCTATCAGAGCCCAGTGAATATCTCGTTCCTCGTTTAAGATAAATTAGCACCAGACTTGTTACACACCTGGCTGACCGAAATTAATTATGTTAATTATTTTAGTATGGTTTGATTGGTAGAACCCTGTTCATATGGAGAGAAAATAATCGATCCCGATAGTAGAAAAATAATCTCTGACAAGGATTTATAGCTCTGAATCTTTGTTTACATGTGTCAACCACTCTACCGATTTGGACTACCCTCATTCTAACTCAAATTATCTTATCAAAACATTCTTGAGATATTTAATATATATATTCATAAAAAATTTAAGATCTAACATTAAGAATCAGCCTTCTTTGAAAAGTGTGTATTTTTATATTTTCTGCGGGAATCTATTGTTTTATTCCCTATGCTGATCTGATGCCTTGTTTACAACTAGTATGCTGGCCAAGGTCTTCGTTATCTCGTTTTTCAATTAGCGGACAGTTACCGATTACCTTTACTAGTGGATAGTTAAATATTATAGGCCCATTTTTTGTCAGTTAGAAGAATAATGATCAGGTCTCTTGAAAAAACATTAGCTCAACTTTCATGGAAGGTCGCTTTGTCCTCTTCTTCACATAGACGAATACGATCATAAAAATGTTGCATAGTTAGGACTAAATTATTATTAAAATAAGTTTGCAGAGTTTATGTATTATTATTAAAGCTAGCACACAGTTTATTAACAAAAGGGGTGCATAGTTCGTCCTCTCAGAACTACTTGTTTATATTATTATTATTATCATCATCATCATCTCTGATAAACGTATTTATAACCTTACTAAAACACTTCTGATTTGATAAAGCTTCGTGCAACGGCTCCAAATTGTGATTCTCAAGCAATGTATTGTAAGGCAGGCAACTACTGCGACACCCGCTTCGGTGGTCGCATGGTTTAAGGCACTACTCTCGCAGTAGATTAGACTGTTGAAGACGGGGTGACCGGGGTTGGATCCCAGGTTAGTGTACTGAGTATGGGTTTTTCCAAAATCCTTTTACACTATCCCTCAACGCAAATGTGGGTACACTTCCTCTAAATCCAACCATCCTAATCCCTAACACATTAGTGTAGTTAGTCAATAATCGTATAACCCAAACAGTTAGTAAGACGCGAAGCAAAAAATTTTAATGCGAAATGATATAAGCTATAATATCAGAAGTAAGATTTGCAGAGCAGAAACTGAGTAATTACATTAAATGTTTTTGTGTTGAATTGTTATAGTAATTAGTACTGCTGCATAGGTGATTTATACTGGTTATTACCGCCGAGGGAGCTAGCATAGGTGATTTATACTGGGTATTATCGCCGAGGGAGCTAGCATAGGTGGTTTATACTGGTTATTATCGCTGAGTAAACTATATGGTGTCTATAGGAAAACAGTCTTGTCATTCTCTTGTTCTCACGTGGTAAATCTTTCCTTAAACATAAGACAAATCTTGCAACGCTGGTTCGTCGATGTTGTCAATGACTCCTTATTACCCCAGCATACCACCCACCAACATAACTGAAAGTGAGGAGATTTGGCAACAGTTAACTGAGAGAGCGAAGATAAAGCTTTTCTCCATAACTGTGGATTCACACTTCACCCAAAAACTCGTGCAGAACAAAAACGTGGTCACGTGACCAGCTCTAAGCCAATCATAAGATTTCCGCCTAGTCGGCGCGAGCTGTTCCGCTGAAGTTCAACTCATCTCTACTTTGTCCGCTCTGCCTGAGACGTTTGGCAAAGGAGAACCAACCATTTCAAATCAGTGCGCGTGCGCATTTGACAACGCATGCACTCTACAGCCAGAAGCAAGCAGACAGCTTTGTTTATAGCCGTTGTGAGAAGATTTGAAATAACTAGTTAATGTAAAGCGTGTTTATTGATGTATTGGATTGTGCCACGACACAGCGTTATAATTTGAAAACATCCACCTGGAGAATGATCTAAAATATATGTTTATCTACTAGAAAATTAAAATGTTGATAATCAGCTGTTTTAAGTTGGCGTTGCAATACATCATGGGTCAACATACAGCGTGTGAATTGCTTCGCCACCTAGGCAGATTCTGCTTTCTATTTCAGCGAACGTGTGAATAAAACTTAAGACCTACAGTTTCCTCAGCGATGATATAGGGTGTAATATGTTTGGGACAGAAGCTAGGGATATTGAAGTGCCTTGCTTCTAAGCCGGTTTCAAACGGTGTAAAGACTAATATCCATTACACCGGTATTCGAACTAAGGTCTTAGAGACGTATTAGTTGAAGGCCTCCTCATTTTGAACCTTTTGTTTTAATTTTAAGCAAGAAATGATAGTTTTACAAATATTTTGGTCTGTACACTGGCTCTTACTATACGCCCAGGCTGGGTGCATTTTATTTAAGCTACGGTGTAGGGATGAGGAAAGTTGAATGTATAGTGATTCCATCTTCATCTGCTTGGAGGAAAAGTGGGAATACATTTTTTTAAACACTCGCCCAGGATTTGAATTCCCACCTCCCTACCACCGACAAAAAAAAAAGATTAGACGTATTTGAAGTTTGGTCCACGTTCCCCGCATATACGTATTTCTTGAACTTTTTATTAAGTTTTTAATTTTAGGTAAGAATTGTTATTTTTTAATGATTAGATATAGAATTCATTCAAATCACTTGTGATTGACTCTTGTGATGATATATATGGTCACCCAAACCCTTTTCAAGACACATTTTCTAAATGTTTTCCTATGTAGGACAAGAATCCCTAGAAGTGTAATATAATACACTCTTGGAGAAAGCTAACGGTTGTACAATTTAACTCACTTTGCTCGTTGGGGGCTTCGCCCTCAATGCCCCCAGTCATCAAATTTGGCACGCTTATGGAAATTGGATGTGCCAATCTGCCTGCCAAATTTTATGATTCTAGCTGTCCCATAAATGTGTCAGAAAATTAAAAAATTGTGTGGAAAATGTCAAAATTTACCTAAAATCTATCTCTATCTCGCCAAATCTGTAGCTGCTGGTACAATCCGTTTTTTGATAGGTCTTACCTTTAGCCACAAGAGAACTCCAAAGAAAGGTCCGCGCCGACTTTAAAGTTGCTCCACCATTTTGAATTTTTTGGGGGGTTAAATATTAACATTTTTAAATTTTGGAATTTTCCCGTCGGTTACAGGCTATAAGCTATAAGTTTGCCAAATTTCAAGTGTCTAGCTCATCTGGAAGTGGGTAAACATTAATGTCAGTGAGTGTGTGATTGAGTCAGCCATGTGGTTTTATAGTAGTATAATAATCTACAAGAAATGCAAAGCTTTGAGAGATCGAAATGATTTTTAGGTTATAAATTTATTATTATTATTATTATTATTATTATTATTATTATTAATATTATTATTGGCACCACGTCTTACTGCCTGTTCGGTTTGTACGCACTTACGCTAATGTGCAATGGTAGGGTGACTGTGAGATGAAATGGAGGACCGAACCACGGTGGAGCCCTGGCATTCCACACATTCGCAAGTTGTGATTAATATAATTCTGGTCAGATGTGAAGGAAAGGTTTGGAAATCAGAGAAATCTGTGCCGGGACCGATGATTGAACCCCGGACCCCCCAGCGCACAAGTCCGACACCTTACCCCTAGACCGCCAGATTACCTGTTACTAATATAACCGCACAAAAGTATAATATTCGTACATTTTGAACCTATGCATCATTTCAATCTTACAAGCTTTACTTTTAATGTGCATTTAATTACGGACAAGTGTTAGCTTTCTCACTATTCGCTTTCGTGTACTAATGTCATTTGTACTAACGGCGACATAGAGACACTACCGAGTCGCCAGTGGTTATGGTATTAATGGTAGCTCATAATAGCCGAACACGTCCACCACAGAATCTGCCCTAAATATAAGTAAAGAATTACCCTGAGCACGGAACGAATCCTGGATAGCTCAGTGGTATAACATTGGCACGCAAAGCCAAGGGTTACACGTTTTATTATCGTGCCCAGGTTTAATTTTTCAAATTTACTAATATAATACGCTCTTGCTGCAATAGCCTTGTCAGATCTTTATATAACTTTTCGGAGCACACTATAATTGACTTTCAATGATTAACAAAAACTCGATAAAAACCGAAACGATTAGCGCTAAAACCTGTGAGTAAACGAACAAAGTGGTCCGCCGTCAGTTTGTTATCAGTGTGACGCACGCCATGATACCACCTGTTATCAGAAGACCTTGAGTCCATGTGTGCGGTGGCATCTTTTGCTGCATACGTCACGCACAGAACGACTGAAGTTCGCTTGCAAGTACCCAAATAACTTAACCCACGGCGCTAACATCATATAGACCCTTAAGTTAGTTTCTAGTCGTTCTGTGAAGAGTAGACCTCGCTCCCTTTATGTTATTATCGTTATTACAGTCTTACTAGTAGTTCTGTGGACAGTAGACCTCACTCCCTACATGCTGCTATCGTTAATACAATATTAACATTTCTCCGTGGATTTGAAATTGATGTTTTTCTTTGGTGATCAAGATGGGAAAAAAAATAACACTACGGTACATTCAATAATACATTATATTAATATAGAATAACCAGTGTTCACGCAGTTTAAGACTACAGTTTCGCTATATATGCCAAAATTTACAACAGCAAAAAAGTCCCGTGGTATTGGATCTATCAATTAGAATTTTAATTTAGATCGCTTAAGATTTGTCATGAGTTATAAAAAAAAACTTTTGAGCGTCTGCTATAATGAAACGAATAACCAGCTTGAAAAATTAAGTACAGTGAATTCCTTGTTCGGCCTGGGTTCAAAGAATGTCCCTACCAAATTTCGTTAAAATCGGTCAACGCATTTGACAGTTATCGCGGAACAAATATCCGGACAGACAAAATGCCAAATCACCATCAACTGTTTACAGCCTGTAGCCGGGTCACTTTAGTAAAATGCCTCCATCTTCCTCTATACTTCCAGCATTCTTCCTCCTCTCACTTGAAAACATTATGTTTTTCGCTCCTTCCATCTCTTTCTTGGCCTCCCTTGTGGTCTTTTTCCCACATAATTCATTACTTTTTTTTTTTGCATCATCTCTTTTTCCAACATCTCTACATGCCCATACCAAGTCTTGCTTCCTCTACTATCTCATGCGCTCCCTGTAACTCCCGGATAACTTCATTCCTAATCCTGTTTCTCCTCGTGACCGCTAACATGCTGCTCACAAACTTCATTCCCATGGCCTCAAATGCCAATGCCAAATGTTCAAGTTAAAACAAGACTTCTCTATGCTCGGTTAATATTGTGATTACATCTAATCGTGGGTAAGCTCAAGAATTTACTTTGAGGGATTTATAATTCAAAGCTTTTCGTGTAAACTAGTTCTTGTAATGCATTTATCAGATAAACCATATGTAAACTCTAAGTAATTCTAGTAGAGATAGTTAAAATAAACTTAATGCATATTAACTAGAGATGGGTCGAGCACCATATTTCTCGAATCCGAATCTTAAATTTTATTTTGAATCTCGAATCCAAATTTGAATCCTCGAATCTTTAAGATGTACAATTTACACTAAAGTAAAAATATTTAAAATTGAATTTAAAAAAGATATTTAAGGCTTGATGCCAGTGACTAATTCTATTTTGTTTGTCTTGTCTGTTACGTCATAAAACACAAATAGAACACCTTTTAGTAAGTTAATTATATTAATACAATTTTGTCATTTTTTTTTTGGTGATTTATTAACTTTTCTAAGTGCACAATTATAGTCGATATAATTCCATTTACCAGCGGATTACATTTTTTTTATATCAAGTCAAGTTCTTCAGATTTATATTCGAGATATTCTTTTGAGATTTTTTACGAATCTCGAATACCATAATATTCGAGATAATCGAGGTTTCGAGCTTCTCATATCTGATATTAACATAATATCATTTATAGCTATGCTAGATAAAACATTTGATTAAATGTTAAGCTCAAAATGACGTGGAAGCCTTGTTAGACCTTAAATCATCTGGAATGACAGAAATGCATGGGTAAGAGGGTTTGGGGTGAAATCTCCACCACAAGCACGGCGCTGCATATAATAGTCGGGAGATGAACTCATATTGGTTCAAACAATTTGACAAATACGAGTTAATGTAAAGATACCCACTTCGGTGGTCGCATGTTCTAAGGCGCTACTCTCGCAGTAGACTAGACTACCGATGACGGGAAGATAGAGCTTCGAATCTCGGTCGGATGTAATGAGAGAGGGTTTTCCTAAATGGTTTTACACTCTCTTCCTCTAGATATAATCTTACTAATCCCTAAAACCATTAGCGTAATTAGTACATAAGCATATAATCCAAGCGCGGTGCCAAAAAAAAACCCATTGGTAACAATGAACATAGCAAGACTGTTGATAGCAATGAACATAGCAAGACTGTTGATAGCAATGAACATAGCGAGACTATTGATAGAAATGGACATAGCGAGACTATTGATAGCAATGAACATAGCAAGACTGTTGGTAGCAATGAGCATAACGAGACTATTGGTAGCAATGAGCATAGCAAGACTGTTGATAGCAATGAACATAGCGATATTATTTATAGCAATGAATTTAATAAGACTGTTGATTGTAATGAACGTAATATTTTTGCAGTTTTAATAACAAAACAAAATGTAAATTAGTGTTCAGTGGATACCTACGTTTAGTTTAATTTTATACGCGTGGTAATATTAACAATTCTTGAATATCTGTCATGAGCATAGCGGGATTAGATGATGAACATTTTTAATGAAGAGATTAAAGTTATCATCAAATTCCAGGATGTCTATGATCAGTGGCGCAGGAACGTTTTTATTTGGGGGGAGGGGGGGTAAAAATAACCCTGTGCTCTTATAGGGGATAACATTTTTGAGATTTTTTTTAAAAAAAACAGGAAAATGTAATACAGCTGTCCCTCACACTACGCGAGTGATTGGTTCTGATAAATAATCGTGTAACACGAAAACGCAAGTGAAATGATTTTAACATGAGTGATATGAGGATTACTCCAAAGGAAATAAAAACCTAAAACTTGTAAATGAATGCTATTTTTTAAATTTATATAACTAATACAATACATTAGGTAACCTACACCTATTGTCAATCTTCAATTTCCTGAAATTTGTAAACAAACACAATTTTTAATCAATGTATCTAATTAATACAATGCTACAGGTACACTTACTGTTAATCTTCAATCGTATGATAAAATAACTGGATTTGGAAAATCTGGATTATCATTATCTTGCTCTTGACGGTAGGCTCTTGCTCTCTTGAGGGCCCTGGGACGGTACGCGCTTGATCTCTTGAAGGCCCTGGGATGGTAAGCTCTTGCTGGCATGAAGGCCCTAGGATGGTAAGCTCTTGCTGGCATGAAAGCCCTAGGACAGCAAACTCTTGCTCTCTTGACGGCCCAGGAACGGTAGGATTTTGCTCTCTTGACGGCCCTGGAACGGTAGGATTTTGCTCTCTTGACGGCCCTGGAACGGTAGGATTTTGCTCTCTTGACGGCCCTGGAACGGTAGGATTTTGCTCTCTTGACGGCCCTGGAACGGTAGGATTTTGCTCTCTTGACGGCCCTGGAACGGTAGGATTTTGCTCTCTTGACGGCCCTGGAACGGTAGGATTTTGCTCTCTTGACAGCCCTGGAACGGTAGGATTTTGCTCTCTTGACGGTCCTGGGACAGAAGAATTTTGCTCTCTTGACGGCCCTTGGATGATAGGCTTTATTTCTTCGAAAGACCCTTGGACAATACGCTCCTGCTTTCTTGAAGGTCCTGGGACGGTAGACTCTTGCTTTCTTGAATGCCCTGGGATGGTAGGCTCTTGCTTTCTTGAATGCCCTGGGATGGTAGGCTCTTGGTCTCTTGAAGGCCCAGGGAAGGTAGACTCTTGATCTCTTGAAGGCCCTGGCATGGTAGGCTCCTGATCTCTTGAAGGTCCTGGGATGGTAGACTCTTGCTTTCTTGAATGCCCTGGGGGTAGTAGGCTCTTGCTCTCTTGAGGGCACTTGGACGGGAAGCTCTTGATCTCTTGAAGGTCCTGGTATGGTAAGCTCTTGATCTCATGAATTCCCTGGGATGGTAGGCTCTTGCTTTCTTGAAGGCCTTGGGATGGTAGACTCTTGCTCTCTTGAATGCCCTGGGATGGTAGGCTCTTGCTTTCTTGAAGGCTCTGGGATGATAGACTCTTGCTCTCTTGAAGGACCTGGGACCCTAAGCTCTTGCTGGCATAAAGGCCCTAGGATGGTAGGCTCTTGCTTTCTTGAAGGCCCTTTGATGGTAGGCTTTAGCTTTTCGGAAGACCTTTAAACGGTACGCTCCTGCTCTCTTGAAGGCCCTGGAATGGTAAGCTTTTGCTGTTGTGAAGGCCCTGGGTCTTTAGACTGACAATTTTCAATTTCTTTGATGAAATGGTAAGACTCAACTGACGGGCCTCTCTGGCAACTTTGGTGCTTCTATCCATGTTTGGGTCATTCTCTTCAATGATTCTAATTGCAAATTTTTTGTTGAAAGTTGTTTGATAGGCTCAACAACATAAGGCTCTTCCTCTTCATTCCTTGTGCCACTATCCATTTTTAGAAGATCTTCATTGGTGAGTTTTGTTGAGTTGGATTGGAACAATTGATCCAAATTTGCCTGATCTATGTCCTCAAATCCAACATCTTGTTATGTCCAGAAGTGGATTTATACTATAGGCCCACTAGGCACGGGCCTAGGGCGGCGATTTTATGGGGCGGCACTTTTCAAATGACATTCTTATTTTTATTATAATATTTTTATTTTAATGATTACGTTTAAAATTTATTGACTGACATTATCGAAATAAATAAAGTTAAAGTCAGAAAGACAATATTTCTTTTTTAATAACTACTTTGTAATAACTTTGTAACTGACATCAGTCTCCCCTTCTTCATAATGTTTACTTAAGCTACCGTAAAGTACTGATTATCTTTCGTAGAAATCTTTTTTCGAATATTAACTTCCGCTCCCCCCTGCCCCTCTGCCCCCCGCGACAAAACCTCTTTCCTCCAAAACTTCCTAAAGCCCTTGACAAAAATAATTTGGGAGGGGGGTGCATAATATAATCGTGCCTAGGGGCGCAAAAATCTTAAATCCGCCACTGGCTATGTCAACGATGTCATGTCTTGAATTGGAAAGCTCGTGTTCGGGATCAAAATCATGAGAATCAGAAACTTCAGGCCAAACATTTTTCCAAACTCCTTTCATACAAGACTGTTTAACTTCTGCCCATGCATACCCACCCCACTAACACCAAACTGTACAGTAAAGATCAATGGTTTCACTGGAATGTGTGTACACAAGGTCACACCACCACCGAACAGGATGACTGCGAAATTTCAGCTGATCATGCACTATTTTTGTATTTCTTTGAATCGTGTTATAGAGAAAACGCGTAAAGTGATATCATGTATAACGAGGGATACCTGTATCTAATGGTCCCACTGCGCATTTTTCTCATTTATTTTAGTCATTCCAAACATTAGAATTATCACACACAAAACATATTAAGAAAAATGTTATCTGATGCAGCTCAACTAAAATTTACGAAACACTGAAAATTAAAGTAGATTTCCAGACACCTTTGCCCTATATTTGTTACTAGCTATAAGACCTCTAACCAGTTTTGCAATTTCAATTTTGTTGAGCCTCTCAGGTGATTTAGTCTACATTGCCTCATCGTGGAGCGAAGATAGTTTTTAATGCATCCAAGCATTGAAAAACTTATTTCCCCAGTGGCTGATGTAGCTGGTATCACTATCAGAGTTTTCAAAATCTCTTCAGTGTATGCTCCAAGCACATTCTACTTTTATTATTTTAACCTAGTGTGAACATTGTATCTTGCTTCAATAAGATGTTTACATTATCTAAAAGTTTTAATATATTAATTTGGGGGGGTAAAAATTATACTTTTTACCCCCCTCAATTTTTTGGGGGGGTAAAATTTACCCCTGTACCCCCTAGTTCCTGCGCCACTGTCTATGATGAATGATCAAGAACTGTTGGATTACAATGTGTCGAAAATTAAACTAAATATTTCTACTGAAGCAATATTTTATTCATTTTATCCAAAACATTTGTTATAAAAACTTAAGAAAAAAACTGGACTCAAGGCAGCTGCCTCGGTCAGCGAGAAAGTATAAATCGTTGTCAGGCTTAAAAATACAATTGTCTGTGTCGGTTTCTGGAACTATTTATCTTTATTCTGTGTACACTTATACTCTCTTTCGCCCTTCACCTAAAACCATCCTTGGTCATATCAATCAGAAAGAGGGGAAAGAAAACTGCGAAACTTCTTATCTCAAGGTAAAGAAAGCTTATCGTTCACTAAGACGCGCCACCGAGAAGAAATTTGCATTGTCTGCTTCTTAGGAAATCAAATGGTGTAACGCCCACTACGGCGGAACGTACCGCGCCACGCCGCACTGCGCGGAAGCGCCTTGTGGAATTTCCATGCCGGAACCCTCAAGGTTTCTAGAGAAGAATTATTATTTCGTTTCGGCGCGTTGCGGCGAGCCTGAGTGGGCGGGGGTTGTGGCAGGAACCGTGGGACAAATACACTCTTGTGTCATTCCGACACCATTCGGGTGCGTTGGCTTAGTGCCGGCATGTCTACAACTCCAACACATGATTTTTTTTAAAATTTATTTAGCACACGTCTTACTACCCGTTCGATTTATACGCTTATGTCCTAATTATGCTAATGGATTAGGGATTAGGAAGGTTGTATTTTGAGGAAGTGAACCCGCATTTGCGTGGAAGGAGAGTGGAAACCCATTTAGGGAGAATCACCCCCAGTTCACCCGAGTGAGATTCGAACCTTGATCTCCCCGTCTTCAGCAATCTAGTCCAACACGAATTTAGAGCGTTAGACCACGTGACCACTGAAGCGGATTATTCTTACTCTTGATTTTGATAAGTAAGATGCAAATTAGATTGAGGTAGAGTTTTATATATTTACCAGCCAAGTCTAAAAGCATGCTTTCATTGGTTTTTGCTAGCAGATTTAATTAACTAAAAATAGAGGAGGAAAGTGATAAACAGACGGTAAATATTTACTATAATATTTTGACCAAATTAAATCTATTAATTTCAAAAAACTTACCTTAGCAAAAAAAAAAATCACTTCTCAAACAAAATACTGTTATGTGCAAACGAATTCGGCCATTTAAGCTGAGTTTAAAGTACTCTACACTAGTTAATTTAAAATCGATTAGAGTTTATTAGATTCTCAGAATGAATAACGAAGAGATGGTATTATTAATTTAAAAAATATTCCAGCCTATATAACCTATCTCATCACTAGTACCACGATCGTTTGGTGAATGTTCCACACGATGGTTCCACGCGGCGCGTTACACGGGCGGACCTCCGGTGGAAAGCGCACAGAACGTTCCACACGGTGGTTCGGCACGGCGCGTTACATGGGCGGACCTCCGATGGAAAGCGCACAGAATGTTCCACACGGTGGTTCGGCGCGGCGCGTTACATGGGCGGACCTCCGATGGAAAGCGCACAGAACGTTCCACACGGTGGTTCGGCGCGGCGCGTTACATGGGCGGACCTCCGGTGGAAAGCGCACAGAATGTTCCACACGGCGGTTCGGTGCGGCGTGCCTTAGTGGGCGGCTGGATGAAGAAAGTTCGCTGCTAGTTTTCAAATATCTTTAAGATTTTCTTTTGTAAGCTTATAAAAAAACTGTATTTGTTAGAGGAAGGCTAAATCTAGAACTCTTTTTCATCAAGCCTAATCTCAGAGCATCGCTATTATGCTAATGTCACATTTTCACACATATTTTTTTAAATAAATATCAAAATATAGGGTTGTTTTAAGGACAAAGAGCCCCGTTGGAATCCTTCTACTTTATTTGGTCGTGTACCATATTTTGAAATAACGCACTTTAAAATCAAATAATTGTGTTAGAGCTGAACGTCTGCGCGGAAATTTCTCGGTTACCGAGGAGACCGCCTGTTCCATACCAACTTAAGAATAATAATGGGTTGTTATATAATTATTGCTCATGTTGTGTTTATAAGACCTGTCAGTGTAACAATCAGTTCCCGCATCTTGTAGCCCCTCCAATACAGAGTTTCAGGACCAACAAAGAGTCTTATGTGCACTTGAAAGGAGATACTTTAGTTCAATAAAATGAACAATGAAACGACAGCTGAAAATTAGATGATTCAGTGGCTACGCCGGAAAAGTTCGACTACAAAGTCAGCAGAATGCGCAGTCTCCGGCATAGCGATAGTGGTTCTATAACAAAATAAATACCAAGTAGTCTAATATAAACGCCATGTAATGATAACATCATTATTTTTATCTTTTAGGTGAAATACTAGCGCACTAAGCTTGGAAGACCATTTCCTAATCACGCCAAACCAGGAAAGATTTTTTTTTCTTGACATAATTATGTTATTATATATGTTTGATTTTCGTTAGTTTATTTAATAGCTGCCCGCTTCGGTGGCTGCTTGATCTAACGCACTAATCTCGTGTTGGACTAGACTGCCAAAGACGGGGAGAGTGGGGTTCGATTCCAATCGGATGCACTGAGGGTGATTTTTCCCTAAATGGTTTTCCACTTTCTTTCCACACAAATTCGGATGCATTTCCTCTACATTAAACCTTTATAATCCTTTACCATTAGAGTAATTAGTTAATAGGCGTACAGCCCAAACGGGTAGTAAGACGCGGTGCTAAAAAAAATTAATAATCATAAATTAATAATCACTGGGTATATTTATATTTATGAAAATATATAAAGTTTGAAATACGATTAATATAATTTAAATACTAGGAACTCAAAAAATAATAATATTCAAGTAAAAAATAAAACTGGATTGTCCCTGAAAATCTGGGACAAATGGTCACCCTATTTTAAGCGCTTTGTATGTGTATACCTTTCACTTATGACCTTACAAAGAATAAAATTATTAATACAACACAAGTTTGTAATAGAAACAGAGTTTTAAAATAAATATGCAATAAATTTTAATAATGTATAACAAATGTTTAGTTCTACTAATATCCAAATAGGAAAGGGCTCAAAATAATGTTTCTTTCAAAATATTGGCATCTCGGACCCTTATTCGACGACTTGAAGAAAATTACTTTCGCGCAGACCAATAAAATCAATAAAAAGTAAATTTTAAGTGAAAAGCCCAGTTGATGATAATTACCTGCATCGGTGAGTGCGCGGACTAAATGTCCGACTCATCTAGTCTGGTTTACTGGAGCCGGGGAGTTCAGAATTAAAATTCCGGACGGGCGTACTGAAGTGTATTTCCCAAAATGTTTTTAACTCTTCCCCCTCTTCTTCCTCCACGCACGTGTGGCTACATTTCTTCTAAATTCTCCCTTCCAAATCTCTATACCCCATTATCGTAATTAAAATGCGTAGTCCTGCACTCCGGATGAAGATGTGGTGGGAAAAAGTATTTAAAACACATAGTGGCTCAGGTTCTCCGCTTTCTACTTCTTAACGTCGCAGTGTAATAATTTAATAGGCTTAATCTTGTGTTCAAATTAATTTCTTATAGTTGTTTGGTTTTTAGAAATAAATAATTCTTAAATCAATTACATTTCAGGAGCTAACCGAAGATTACTTTGTTCAAAACTACTTTCATATATGTATTACATCCATGGGTCTAGGGATAATTTAATTTTGGCAAAGGAGGGGTGCGGGAGGGGTTTCAAAATCGTAAGTTTAAGTCATCTCATAATGTTAAGACATACTATAAAACCATAAGAAATAAGAAAATTGTTATTTTACACAGTTGTGGTGGAACTTTAGTTGTGTAGTAAGGGAAGGGAGCGGGTAAGTTACAAAAAAGTTTATTTTAGCAATTTTCTACCCTCCCTCTCCCAGTTAATGTTAGGAAATTGGATGCTCCTAGAAGATATAGGCTATTTTGTAGTAGCCTCGTGTGGAGGGTTTTTGGAAATAATAATCTTTTAAAAGCTATTTAGAATAGTGCTCCCCCCGATACTTTTTGAAATTTTGATACACCTAGTGGCTAATTTTTGAAAATGTTAATGCTTCTAAAACCTACTTTAAAAAGGGTTCACTAGAATTGTTTTTATAAATTAGATTTCCTAGAATCTATTTGAAGTGGTTCACACCCATGATTTTTTTTAAATTTGGAATGCCCTAGAAGCTATTTAGATTGTTTTTCTCATGATTTTTTTTCCAAAGCTTGGATGTCTTTAAAAGCTATTTGAAGTGGTCTTCCACCAGAGATTATTTAAATTGGATATTTTAGAATCTATTTAGAATGGTCCTTGCTTAAATCGTTTAAAAAGAAATACATGCCTTTAAAAGCTATTGAAAGTGGTCTTCCCAAACAAATTTTTGAAAAGTGAATACACTTAGAAGCTGATTGGAGTGGTTCTATCTTTGATTTTAAAAAAAAACTTATATTCATGTAGAATCTATTTGGAGTAGCCCCCTACAGGCATTTATTTTAAAAATAGTATACCTCAAGAACTCATATAGAGTGAGATTCGACTGAAAGTTTATTGAAAATTAAATGTCTCTAGAAGCTATTTATAAAGGTCCTTCCCTGGTAAATTATTTGAAAAATGAAGACTTCTATAAGTTATTTGAAGTTTGGCACAAGGATATATTTAAGCTTCATATTAAAAACTTCGAAAAATTTTGGGGACGGGAGTTTGAGCCCCTAAATCTCTTCTCCCTACGCCATTGATTACATGTAAGAAAATGAGAATAGAAGTTTTCAACTTTAACCTCCAAATTTTTTGCATATTTTTATTTCATAATATGAATAATCACTATAAAGTAAATCATGCCTTATAATCTGAGGAATATTTTTGTTGCCCGTCTATTTTTATGGTAGTTGGTTTTAAAGGTAGTTTATATTACATCATTCTAAGAGGCGCTGTGAAGTGAACTGTGAGAGAACGACTAATAGGAGGTACATACAAATTAGAGCTACATTTCCCGCCAAAAACATATGACTCCTTGTTAATTTTAATATTACAAACAAAACTACCCCTTTCAGTAAAATCAGCCATGAAGAAACAAGTGATATTAAAGTTTGTACAAAAAATATAATATAAGGGTTAGAGCATGTGATTTGTGAATAGAAAATAGAATTTACCAAATTATTCTACCCTCATTTATAGGTACTAATAAACGAGTTGGGAGGAATTTAAACAGGGGCAACCCTAATATTTACAGACTACAAAACACATTCTGAAAGTACTCTGGGAAGATATTGAACTTTGGGGCAGATAATATTATTTTATCTATTGATTTGTTATGAAAATGTGACATAAGCCCAATTCAGCCTTTTCCAACTCTTCTAAAAAGCACGTTTTAATTGAATTATTATAATATTATTATTAGGATGTTAAAAAGTATCACATAAAAAGGAGGGCATTACTTAAATTAAGTTTGTTTTTACAACAACAAAAAGTTGATAATCGTTATTTTTCGAGCAAAACCTTAGATAAAGTATTTATAGAGATATTACAAACAGGGTTTAATTTTCTTCACATATTAATTTCAATAGTTGTTTATTATTTATTTATTTGAGGTATTTAATGTGATTTTCTGAACCGACTGATTGTATCAGCAAACAAGAATTTTCTATAAGCGAGAGCGAAATAGCCAATCAATTTTGCCAGGATAGATATGTTCACATATCACCCAGGGTTCTCTGGCGTGCTTCAGTCGACATAGGACCGACAGCTTTACTTCCCTTCCGAAATAACTCAACAGTTACTGAATATCTGTCAAGGATATCCTGGAATTTGATGATAACATTTTTCTCTCATTTAAAAAGGTTCTCATCTAATGCCGTTTTGTTCATAACAGATATTCAACAGCTATTGATTTCAGCATTTGTGTAAAAAGAAACTTTTTGTTTTTACTAGAGAGAAGCCTACCCCCTAGCCCCGGCGGACACGCAGTCTAAACGTCAAGGTCGACTGGTTTGTTTCTCCGATAACGTAGAGGTCAGGTCTCGAATCCCAGCCAAATATACTAAGGATTTTTTTCCCCACTAAAATCAGCCTCGGTAATTTTGGGGTAAAGTATTCGCTACAGGACTCGATGTTCGTGGGTTCAAACTCAGCCGGGGTCAATGGATTTTTCTTGAACGATAAAAATCCTTAGCACAACTTCCTTTGGAGGGAAAGTAAAGCCATTTTTCCCATGTCGATTGTGGCAAGTGAAAGATCCTCGGAAGGTATGTGAAAATAGCTCTCCTGGTCATATTGGTTGGCCCTTTCGTTCTCGCTCCTAGAAATTATTGTGTGCTGATATAGTCAGTCGGTTCAGAAAGTGCACGTTAAATACCTCAAATAAAGAAAAATATATTTTTTACTAAATAGCTTTACACTCCCCTTCCACGTAAATGCAGGTGCATTCAACTGAAGCCTATCTTCTTCAGGAGTGTAATTAAAAATGCATAAATCCTGGACACATAAAGTCAAATTTTCATAGGAAGGGCTTTTTCTGAGAGCTGGAAAAGTTACTAGATATGCTTTCACGTGTAGGTCAGATCATGTGATTTTCAGCTGTCGTTTGGGATATTATCAATACCTTTGAAATTACCACTAAGAATTTTTTTTTTATCAATTTTGTCCCACACGAAATATGTTTGTATTTAAAATAGGTCCTTCTTATTAAAATTGGACGCCACCCACTACAATCCATCATCTGGACAAACTAGAGCCCCACTCCCTTATTCACGATAAACCTCTTGACTGACCTAGATCCATCACCTGGACAAACTAGAGCCCCACTCCCTTATTCACGATAATTTATGTGAAAATACCTTTCCCGGTGAAATTGGTAGACCCTTTCGCTCTTGCTCATAGAAATTCTCGTGTGCTAATTTAATAATTTGGTTCAGAACGTTAAATAGGTACCTCAACTAAATAAATAAGGATAGGAGGGAAGAGGGTGTCTCCCTATTTCCAACACGTAAATTGCCCACCGATGCGAGTGTTAGCGGGACGCCATCATGAAAGTAAAAGCCACGTGAACAGCCAATGACATTTAGAAACTAGCATACACAAAACATAATACACTTATCTCCTTACTGAGATAATTTAACAACTCTAGAGGGTCTCTATGGTGTTTGTTTTTTTCATCGCAATTTCGTGAGAGTGGTTTTGACCATCACAGAACGTTTTCCCTTAATTAAATCTGGATAGTAGTTGGATTTTACACTCACTTTGCTCCAACGCCCCAAGCTTATTTATTTCGAACCCAAGCATAGGATATCGAAATAACAGTCTTTTAAATTCTATGTAAGCTCAGAAAGTCCTTCTTGGCACGATTACAGACCATATATGTACTTTCCAAGGTAGCAGACCTATATTTTACTGACTAACTACCCTGTGGTGCTACAGTATGATTCAGGAAGGAAGGAATTTTTTGAACAATTTTGTAAGAAAAACAACTTAAACAATTTTCATCTAATCTGCTTCGGTGGCCGAAGGAGTTCGCTCTTGTGTTATACTGGTCTGCAGAGGGCGGGGATATCGGGGCTCACATCCCGGCCTGCTCAACTGAGGGTGTTTTTCCTCAATTATGTTCCACTCCCCTTCCACACAAATGTGGATAGATTACCTCTAAAATGCTTCCTTCCTCATTCCTACCCGATTTGAGTAATTATCATACATGCGCATAACCTGAACCGTTAGTAGGATGCGGTGATAAAAAATATCCTATGTTTATACGTCATATTATGTGACCTGAAACTGTCACTAAAAGATAATATCAATACTCAGATAATAAAATAAGTAATAAAATAAAATGTTATCATTGTTAACCGAAATAAAATGTTTGTATTTTCTAAGGGTCCCTTCATACCAGATTCCTACAGTATCTTATGAACTATACAATAGTGGAACCTAGCGAGGTAAGCCTACTAGTCTTTAGGTTAAACGGTGGGTGAGTGTAATCATATAGACATAGGAAGGACATTTCTAAAATATAAGGATAAATTGAGAATAGACAACTGTGATTTTTTTTTAAATCACTCAATATATGCACCAAAATTGGACCCATCCATCAACACATATCTTGGCTTACAAAGTCCGACACATTAACTTGATCGGTATTGCGTCTGTCTTTTAAACTGAGGGATCTTGTATTCAATTGGGCCGAGAGCACACAAGATGACACAAAACGTTTTGAAACATGATGAAACGAAACATATTTGTGTCACTGTCCTTCATAGTGTATCATTCAAATTTGACCACATGCTTTCAAATGAGCCACCGCACACTGGCCGACACAAGGCGGGACAAAAGCGATGGCGCATGACGACACACGGTGAAACACGTCGAAACAAAGCAGATGTCTTCCCTACCCCCAAGTTTCATCCAGTTTGTTTCACTTGTTTCGTGAAAAATACGCCATTGCGCAGGCGCAAAGCCAGTCACTCTGACGCTAGTCTACTTCAAAATTTGGAAATGTGATGATCATTCCGGTTTTGTTTGTGTTTTCTAAACTTACTCGAGTGGAGTTAGAAAATTTGTCAAGGAACTTTCTCAGTCCCTGTAAGTACTTTTACAAAAAAAAAATCTTTCTTAATTTTTTCATCGATAGGGTGAACCCAGTGTTTCCTACTTGATGATTCTTCCTGTCCCAGAGCTAACAGTTCATCAGTATCGATATAACCAACATTACGTGCCTCCATCTTAGCACAGACTGACTGAAAAATATTTGTTTCACTACATTTTAACGTCATCATGTTTCATTTTTTTTTAAATTAGTTGAATCATTTTTTTGTGTCATAGTTTCAAGATGTTTCGTTTCATCGTGTTACGAAACGTTTTGTCTCATCCTGTGTGCCTTACTGACATCGCCGAAGAAAGTGTAGATATTGAAATTCGGGTTTCTACTTGCTAAGTGATGCGTATATTTTTTTAGCACCGTGTCTTACTACCCGTTCGATGTATACGTTTATGTACTAATTACGGTAGTGGTTTTATGGGATTAGGAAGGTTATATTTAGAGAGTGTATAACTGCATTTGCATGGATGGAGAGTGGAAAACTATTTTGGGAAAAC
Organism: Timema bartmani; assembly: GCA_902151455.1. Lineage (NCBI taxonomy): Eukaryota > Metazoa > Arthropoda > Insecta > Phasmatodea > Timematidae > Timema > Timema bartmani. Next base: position 32,071 of record CABFWB010002697.1, on the reverse strand, counting down.
TACCATCAGTACACCCGACCGAGATTCGAGCCTGGATCTCCCAGTCATCTGCAGCCTAGTATAACACGAGATTAGCGCGTTAGACCATGCGGCCAGCGGGCACGCGACTGACTGTTTTATCTGTTTTAGAGTTAAGCTAGTTTTATGAGTCGTGTGCTGAAATAATAAGTTGGTTCAAGAAGTGAAGATTACATACACCTAAATAACACTACTAGTAATATAAATTATATTGAGAGTTCCAATAAATCATAGTAGATCTAGTATAGTGGGATTTCCCACTCAATGAGTAGGACGTCGTGTGGAGAAAATAATTTAATTGTACCCGGTAAAATTCGAATAACATAAAAACCAGATAAGACGAGATTAACGCCTTTTTTAAGCGTGCTCACCGATGTAGTTGTCTGCAGTCATGTATATTATATTGTTTGCTATGAACAAAGAAACGGACAAAATGAAAGAACGACAAAAAATAGATTTGTAAACAAGTTTAAACTTTATACAGGACAATTATGGAATAAGGAAAACATACAAAACTCGTACTATGTGTTTCCAAAGTTAGGAGAGGACACTTATGAATTGTAAGACTGAATTTAAAAATCACTAAAGTTAATATTTTTTAATGTACTCTACAAACAAAGATTTTAAAACAGTTTGTGTTTAGAGGTTGTTTATTTTAACCATACACAACATAAGAAAGAACGGTGAAAAGATTATATATTAAAAAAAAAATGAGAATGTGAAAAGTATCAGAAAAACATTAAAAAAAAGGCGAGTTTCCTCACGTTAAGGATAGCCTTTATGTTTGGTTTCTTCAAGAGCGTAATAGGCATACACCTATTTAGGGAGAAATTCTTAAGGAAAAAGCAAAATTTTTCTACAGAAAAATTATGCAGAAAGATGATTTTCAGGCCAGCGAAGGTTGGTTGGAATAATTTTAAAAACGTTTTGTAATTCAGTTGTTGAGTATGACAGGCAAAATCTGTCATCTGATGTTGACGCGGTCGAACCTTACAAAGAAAAATTTCAAAACATCATCAAGGAACTGGCCCTAACTCCCGACCAAGTTTACAATGCGGACTAGAGTGGTTTGTTTTGGCGGCTTTTGCCAAAGAAGACATTTGTTCACCATGCTGAAGCTAGTGCTCCAGGACGAAAAGTGTTTAAGGACAGAATCACTTTCGTGCCTTGTTCGAATGCGACTGGTACGCATAAAGTGGACATGTTAGTGATCGGTAAGGCGAAAAAAACCCAGGGCCCTCAAAAACGTTAACCTACCTGTTCATTACAAAAACCAAAGCAGAGCGTGGATGACCAAGTCAGTGTTTACAGAATGGTTTCTTGAAATATTTGTACCATAGGTGAAAAAATTTCTCCTGAAACAGAAATTGCCGCAAAAAGCCCTGCTTTTTCTTTTTTTATATAACTGTCCAGGTCACCCTTAATGAAAAGGATTTAAAATCAAAAGATGATTTTGTCCGTGTGATGTTCTTACCCCCAAATGTAGCACCACTCTTACAACCCATGGAGCAGAATGTGTTATTCAAACGGCCAAAATGTACTACAAAAAGAGCCTGTTGTACAAGGTTTTGTCTAAAGACGATAGTGTGGTTCAGTCCTTAAAAGAAACGAACCTAAGAGATGTGGTTTATTTCCTTGCAAACGCTTGAGAAAATGTTAATGAGAAACTGATTTTTTGTTCGTGTGGTAACTTATGGCCTAATATGACATTGTTAGAACAACACAAAAAAAAATAATTAAAAAAAAGAAGAAAAATAAAACAAACTATGGTCAAAACAACGAAACAGAGAAACTCTCAGTGTTGATAAGGACGACAACGTAGCTGCTGAACTTCATGAGCTGCGAGATACAATCGCTGATAAACTTGTTGACACAACCGACAACCTGACAACAGACGATGTATTGCGAGGGATGCCTTCTCAACTTCCGTTAGATGGGCAGAAGAAAATGACGTGTCTACTAGTGATATTCTCAATTTGAAGAGACGTCAAGAAAAAGTGTTAAAAGTATCATTTCAGGCAAAGAAACAAAAGAAAATTAACAGTTTTTTCACTCCAATAGAATAATACATTACTGTTCTGTAAGCTTTAATTTTTCTTACATTTTAATTTGTTAAAAGATCCAATGTTATTTAAATACAGTACTAATTTTAGTTTTTTTACGTATGTTTTGTATGTACAATAGTACTATTATGTACAATACACACACTGTAGTTTTGTCATAGTTTTTAAAATGTGTTTTTATTAATAGCCTTCCAGTAATCCGACATTTCCATAAAATCCGGCACCACCCTGGTCTGGTATATGCCGGATCAGTGAGAGCGTACTGTATTATAATATAACAAAATGAAAAACCGCTTCGGTGAGCACGCGGACTAAATGTAAATCTCATATAAACTAATTTGACAGTGAATAGGAGGGTGATTTCGAATCCCGGCTGGGTTTTGCTAAAGGTAATTCTTTTTAAATGGTTTACCACTTTCAATCCAGGTGAATTCAGATATAATTCCTGTAAATTATAGCTTCCTCATAGCTAGCTTATTAATGAAATTATGCGGGAAGACTAGATGGGTAGTAAGTATATTATATAATAATAATAATAATATATTAAAGATGGGGCGATCTAATCCTTGAATCCTATGGTATTTAAAGAGATTCAATAACAGTAAATATCTAAAAAAAATCTCGAATACAATAATATGAAGACCTTCACTTGATATGACAATTTTAATTCATTGGTAAAAGAGCTTATATTGACTTGAGTAACAAAATCACAAAAAAGGACTAAATGTATTAATATAATAATACTTTACTAAAAAAGGTGCTTATTATTGTTTATGACGTAATAGACATGACAAACAAAATAGCATTTGTCAGTTGTACCAAACAACGTTTTTCAAATTCAATTTTAAATATTTTCACTTTGACAAGAAATTGTACATTTTTAAAGATTTGAGGATTCGAATTTGGATTCGAGATTAGAAAGAAAGTTTAAAATTCCGATTCGAGAAATATAGGTTTCAACACATCTCTAATATGCATATGTATTTATATATGTATAAATAAATATATATATATACTAGATATATTAGATGTATAAATATATATTAGAGATGTGTTGAAACCTATATTTCTCGAGTTGGAATCTTAAACTTTCTTTCTAATCTCGAATCCAAACTCGAGTCCTCAAATACTTAAAAATGTACAATTTAAGTCAAAGTGAAAATATTTATATAAATAATATGTATATAATATTTTAGAAAACATTCTAAATCACGCTTTAGTAAGGAGTAAATCAATAAATATAAGCTAAGACTTAGATATTATTATTTTTAAATTATGAAGATATGAGTTCAGATTAAAGCATTTAAAAACATGTTTACTAATGATAAACTTTCACTATAACATAAAGACACTAAATATTATTTATACACTTGGAAAAACAATTTCCTTAAACAAAATTTTCATAACATTAAAAATATTACATTGACTCAATAACTAGACATTTGCTTGAATCAAATGGTCAAATAATCATTCATACCCTATTAAAATTTGAGTACAATAGTCGTTAAATACAAGAGTGAAAAATGAAAAAATGTAAAACTTATTAAAATAACAAGTTAAAACAAAGTTAACACCATCAGTCGAAAGTTTTGTTTACAATGTGTATGAAATAAAAGTTGATTAAACTTTTTCATAAATATAATTATGTCTAAGTCTTATCTGCATTAACGTCCCATTACTCCTTTAGGCATTCCAGATTAGGTGGAGAAATCTGGAGGCTTAATTGTTCGACATGTTTCTGTACTCATACACGTACCATATTCATGGAAAATCGTCGTAGGTTGAAACACGAAGTGTTTGCAGGATTAGAAGATGTTAACTTGGTTTAAAGAAATTGTCTTTTCAAGTGTATAAATAATATTTAGTGTCTTTATGTTATAATGAAAGTTTATCATAAGTAAACATTTAAAAAAATTCTTTAATCTGAACTCATATCTTCATAATTTCAAAATAATAATATCTAAGTCTTAACTCATATTATATATATATATATAATATTTACTAGGTACAAAGCAAACCGGATCTGACACATTCTTAGGAGTAACTGTCTTCTGCACGACATCATAGAAGGAAATATTGAGGGAAATAGGAGCTTAGGAAGAAAGAGGATTCAAATATTAAATGGCTTGAAGGAAAGAAAAAAATCCGGGATTTGAAGAAGGAGGCAGAGGACAGGGTGCATCGGTGGTCAAAGTTCACTGACAAAAGGAACGGACTTGCCATAAGACAGAACACCTAAAAATAACAATAATACTTATGTGCATTTATATATGTATATATAAGCACACATATATATAAATATATACATAAGCATGTATATATATGTACGCAATAATGATTACTATAGAAACACCCTGCTAATTTTTTTCAAAGCACGACTTTACTCGACCGTGTCAAACCAGTCTAGTTGAGCCAGATATTTAGGGTTCGGCCAGAATGACAAGCGTGCGAGCGAGCGCGTAATTAGCAGATAGCTCTCGTTAGTTGTTGACGAGGAGGCTCCGAATCTTGGCTGAATGAACTTAGGGGAGTTTTAACAAGTGATTTATTGTTGTGGTTTTCTCATCCTCTCTCCACGCTAATAGTGATTTTTATTTGTAAAGGCCTACTTTGATAATATTGAAGAATTTTAACATATCAGTTTTACATATTATATATATAAATAAAGTATGGTTTATGATCTTACCAATTAAATTAGGCCGTTGGTAGTAAGTGTGCTAAACATATCGATAATAATAAAAATGTCAAAATGAGAAGTTTTTCTATAAATCAATGAATCAACATACAATAATATTGCCTAGCGCCTGTAAACTAGACTGTACCGGGTCAAGCGCGCCTCACTTGAAAAATAGAACCAGTTCTATCTTTCAAGCGTTCGCGCTCAGTCGCTCGCTCGCGCGCTCCAGTCTGGCCACCTCTCATTACAACCAATGTGTTCTATTTTATATTTTACTCGCTCGCTCAGTCTGGCCGCCCCCTTAGTCTTCGTATCCACAGATGCGGGGTTTCATCTAAGTGCTATATTAAAAAATACATAGCTACTGGAACTACCAAAGTGATTAGACATTCCTGTTAAAGATTTTCCATTAAAGTGATTCATTTGCATGGAAATTCATATCTTCAAAGTTTATTAGCATCTAAACACGTTTTTGAAACAATGACAGTGATTCTATTTTAAAAGAGGGAATGCTTTTATAAATTGCAATAACGAAGAAATTTCCTGTACACTTAAACTGAAGTCGATCTCCGTGATCTTGGATTAAAGTGCTTGCCTCAGGACCCGTTGTTAGTGGGTTCAATACCAACTAGAGTCGCTAGGACTTTTCTTGAGCGATAAAAATCTGTATCACAGCTTCCTTCTGAGGGGAAGTATCCATCATCCTCCTCCTGGGCATACTTTCCCTCTTCATTCTTCTCACATGGCCATACCATCTTAGTCGGACCTTCTCTATTCTGTCCTGGACTGACTCTTATTTTACTATTAAGTCAAATAAAAAAACTTAGCCTGAAAGGTTATTCCGTTCCATAAAAAAAAATGGTACGGCGCACCGCACAGACTTTCTCTCTCTTTCTATAAACTCGTAAGATTTCTGAACGGAATAATGTTTCATCAAAATCTCGAGTTCGATTTTTTTTGACGATCACCATACTTTCTCTACCTGTAAGATAGAGAGAAAGTAAAAACGAGCGCAAGTGAGAGCTTAAATAATAGTGAATAAGATAAGGGGTGAAACTTGTATATTTTAATGAATTACATTACTGTTATTGGAAATCTAGTCTTTCTGTATTACTGAAAGTTTTCTTTCCATGCTCTACGTCATAATATCCGTCCAGTCAATCATCTTATTTACACTAATAATATAGGAATTGTAGAAGGTAGAATTTAGAAGAATTCTATCCACGTTTAAGTGAAGGGGAGGGTAAGATCGTTTAGGAAAATCCACCTTAGAATACCAGATGGGAATTCGAGCCTTGAACTACGAGTCTGGATTCTGTATCCCAAGTTCCTGCCAGTGCCGTTAGCCACATTGCACTCATTCAATGTTTACGGCGAGGCCGGGATTTGAATCCTGGTCCTGGTGAACAACTGGCGGTGGTTCTAATGAGAGTTCTTCTCTCCTTCTCTCCAATTTATTGTGGGAGTAGGCCTACATTCTTCAATTATTGAATGGTCTATGGCGTCACTCTTTAAATAGGCTGGACTGCCGTTGACAGGAAGATTGGGATTTGAATCCTGGTCGGGTGTACTGAGGGTGGTTTTTCCTAAATGTTTTCCCACTTACCCTTCACGCAAATGCGGGTAGGTTACTTCTAAAATGCGTCCTTTCTCATCCCTACCTTATTAGAGGTAGTATGACATGGTGATAGAAAAAATATTAACGGGCTGAAGACAACAAATATGGCAGAATATGTCGATAAACATTTCTATTGTCAGAGCTCTGTCTTTTACAAAACGTTCTATTGTTGGTCACGTGCCATCGTGTGAAGGGATGGTGTCGGTAAACACTCCATCCCTCTCGCGACCGAAAAGGAGAGAAAGAGAGAAAGAGAGAGATAGAAAGAGAGTGAGAGCTCACCTGATACATTGATAGTCAATGTCCGCTGATAACTCATGGCATCAATGGGAACTTGGACTAAATATCAGGTTCGTCTGGTTTGCCGTTTACGGTGAAGGCGGGGTTAGAATACTTTACTTTACCCCTTACCGTTTCCAGCCTGTGGACTGTTTCAATTTTTTATTCAAGCTATATATGTTCCCCTACCGGCTTGCTAGGCCTGTCATAGCTTCATATGCCCTATAATCTCTCTTAAGATTAGGACTAGGCACAACATCCAGTCCCCGGCCTTTAATTCATCATTTTGAAGGGCTAAGCACTTATTTTCATCAATGATATATTTTTCGGACATGCTGGGAATCGAACCCGGGACTCTTAGCTCAGTATACAGATACTCTACCGACTGAGCTTAGGTGTAGGAGAGTTTGAATACCGACTGGGTATTTTAAGGTAGTTGTTTTTTTCTAAATGTTATTTCCCTTTACCTTCATGTAAATTCGGGTACATTGATGTAAATTATATCTTTCTCATCCATATTCAATCAACTAATTAAAATGCGTATTGCCTGGATGAGTGTGGTGGTAAAATAAAAAATAAATTATGTTTGCTGAATAAGGCTGATTTAAGTATATAACCTAATGATACTTTAATCTTTTAAGTTGGGTCTTATTTACTACAGGATTCACTGGAGCAATTCCTGTTTTATTAATTGATTTAGGTCCTTTCTTCAAGAAAATACAGATGCAATTTAAAAAACAATCACTCTCCACATCAAACGTTCCCAGTATTCATGTAGTTTGAGGATAACCTTAACGGATAATTAGAAGTGATGCATTAAAAATAAACATATTTCCATTACTTCTTACAACCCATACTGGCTATTCACATTTTAATTGCACTAACAGAGTAGGGATGATAAATATAGAATTTAGAGGAAATGTTCTAGCGTTTACATGGAGGAGGAGTGGGAAGTCACTTAGGGGAAAACCACCCTCAGTACTTCTCGGCCAGGATTCTAGCACCAAACTTCCCTCCACCAGCAGACCAGAACAAAATGAGCCTGACACTAGTCCACGTGCCCACCGATGTGTATATAAATAGTATGCTTAAAGGATTACTTCAACTTTAAAGTTAAACTTTCAAACTTTAAAAGGTGATAATTGTGTCAAGAGGAAGAATTATTTGGCATTTGGTGCTTGCACTTGTTGGTCAAACGGTTTGAGATGTCGGTATCACAACAAACTGGATTGTCGATGACAGGACGTGTGTAGGCCTACGCTTCTTTCAAAACTATGTTTTGTTATAATCCTAAGAGATGTTATTTTGTGTATAGAAAATCAAATTGGATTAAATTTAAATTTTCTATGATAACTTTTAAAGATTAACGACCATCATAGGTAGGCGCGTAGACTAAATATCAATTTAATCTAGTCTAGTTTTTCAGGTTTGGAATCTGGCCAGACACATTGAAGGGGGATTTTCTTGGTTAGTTTTCTCTTTTAATTGCTCTCAAATGCGGGTACGTTTCCTTTAAACTATATATACCTCGTCCCTACGTTAGTGTGATTAAAATGCGTATCGTCCGGATGGGTAGTAATACGCGTTGGAATAAACCTTTCAACTATTTTAGCTTCACATCATAAATATTTAAACTTTTGAGTCAAGTGGTTTTGCTGGATATTTAATCTTGTTTTGAACTTTTTTTAGTTGCGTTTCCCCTAAAACCAAGAAACCCTTTCTTGCGGTTCTCGCCCTGTGAAAAAACATTTCATTCCTCTGGCGAAGTTTCTTTCACAGTCGTCTAGAGATGTTTTTTCTCTCTATTATTATTTTTAGCACCGCGTCTTAATACCCGTTAGGATTATACGCTTTCTTTTCTCCTTGGGTTGGTGTAGTGTGCTGGAATGTAATTTCATCCAATATTTACTTTTCTAATTACAAATATAGAGTGGCTGATAAGAAGGTTCAACTATACTCTTTTGAGCTAATATTTACCCAACCTATTATACTTTACTCCAATGAGAAACAATTATTTGCTCCAAACCAAACTATACAGTCCTTTATTTCATAAATTGAATACAGTCATCTTTTCATTTAAAAAAAATGAGTGACAAGAAATGAATCCAGGATAGCCCAAAGGATTAGGATAACTTTAGGTAACGGGATTTTAGGAGCCCCATTTCACACAGCGTAGTTACAACAATATATATGTTGTTTATTCATTTTTATTAACATAAATAAAAAAAAGGATATATATTTCCTGCTATTAGGGCCGCCTACCGAAGTGCTGAAGTGGTTTGTTATTTCAAAATATGATTCATGCCAAGTTGGAAAAACTTATCTTATATAATTTTTTAAAACATTTATGAAAAGGTCAAAATAGTCCGTTTTCAAATACGTATTACGTGAAATGTTCCAGATTTCAGATCAAGAACCATATAGTTAGCAATTATGGAATGAATAAAGTCGACTTTTAATGAGATCATATAATTTTTTTTGTTGGTGTGTGATATAATCGATTATTATTTTGATGGTTTTAAAGCTTTATAAATGGCATTCCTGTGTAAGCCACCGCAGTGTGTTGATGTATAGCTTCAAATAGGTGGTTTACTTAAACAAATTTTTATTATTTAAAAAATAAATGGTACGGCGCACCGCACAGACTTTCTCTCTCTTTCTATAAACTCACAAGATTTCTGAACGGAATAATGTACATTGTATCGCATAAAATAATATACAATGATATACAATGATATACAATAATATACAATGATATATAATCAATGAGAAAAGAGGCGCATCTTTGCCCATCTAAGAGCATTTCAAACAGTTTAATGTCTTCCACAAGGGTCAACACTTCGTATTACAATTTCGATTTCTGGTTAAAATTTTAAAATTTTATAAGGTGTTGCAGATCTTCAAGTCATCGCATTGATAATTAATTATTCATTTATACATTTTGACCAATAAAAAATGTAAATATTGACTATTGAGTCTAAAATGGAGATAGATCATTGCTGTGCAAACATTTCTCCAAAGAGCTTTAAGGAAAAATAACATACTTTTTTTAGATACTTACTTATATTTAATTACTCTA